>CEMG01178818.1:15065-29546 GCA_001179705.1 Baeospora myosura
CAAAGCATTTGACTAACCGTCTCCAAGCGCCTCCAGCTCACTTTCCTCCCAAGGCCTGCCACTACGTTCCACCCTGATCTCTTGTAAAGCCCAGCCTTGATCCTCGTAATCTCCAAGGATGTCTGACCGGACTTCGTCCAACGCGACAAGAACGTCGATCACATCTTGCGCTATGGCTTCTTGCGCAACCTCCGCGAAATGGAGAGAGTGACTGGGGAGGATAGTAGGGACTATCAGAGAGTCCGCAGGCATAGTGCAAGTCCTATCACGATAGAATCTTGGATCGATAGTCCTTAGACTGCGTCCGATGTTCCGAGTGGAATGCTATAGGTTCAGGTGCCACGAGTTTCCGTTGAAAAGCCAATACCCCTCATTTACGCGACCTCGAGGATCGGGATATTAGGGAGGACGTTTGAGAATGGGAGATGGGGGAGTAGTATGTAGGAGGGAGAGTTGTAGTCAAGCCCATTTGGGAGCAATTCCGCTAGTCTCAGACGCGTTGCCGAATACGACCATGACCTCTCAAGTACCCCAAAAAGCTATCCTTTCACCAGCGCAACTCGAGGCATTTCAAACCTCTGAGACTCGACAGCAGATCCTTTCGTTCATCGATAATCTCAATAACTCCGTCGTTGGCGCGAAGCTCACTGATCCTTGCACTGAATCGCAGGTGCGCAGTTTGAGACATCGCTGCACAATCCGAGGTTCTGAACATACATACATAGGGTGTCTCATCCATCCTACATGTCTTGAGTCAAGTTGAAAAGGCAGCGAATGATACCCCAGCAGTGGAAAATTCCGCATCTCGGTTCGGAAATCCTGCCTTCAGGACCTTCTATGACAAAGTTTCTGAGGTATCTGCATCGCAAACCTCATTGTAGGGCTCGACTGAGAAACTCTAGTTATCACCTTCTTTGCATGCCTCTCTGCCATCTCTGCCGGAAGAATCTGTACAGGAAGTCTCAGTATATTTCGAACATTCTTGGGGCAATCGGTCCCGCATCGACTATGGCAGTGGTATGGAATTGAACTTCCTTTGCTGGCTGTAGGTGTACCTTGAGTGTCTCGAAAGCAATACGACACTGACATGATCTACTCTATACAGAATATGTTTGGAGCGCCTTGGTGTGGTACAAGAAAGTGATCATAAAGCTTTGGTACTTCGAGTCTTTTGGAAGTGCGTAATCTTCCAGCCATCAATTATCATGGTTGCCTCTGATCGCTCTACAGGTACATTGAAATTATGCGCATCCTACAATCAACGTATTGGCTCGAGCCTGCAGGCTCCCATGGTGTATGGGGCTTGGATGATTACCATTTCTTACCGTTCCTGTTCGGATCATCACAATTGCGGGGTATGTCAAACAAATTGCGACGTTTCTCTCACTTTAATTGAACGAAATACAAGGTCATAAATACATCCGCCCGAGAGCAATTCATGACGCCGAGATGGTCGAGGAATATGCAAAGGAATACATCTACTTCGCTTGTATCAAGTTCATTAACTCAGTGAGCGCACTCTTCGACCCCAAAACGCTGTCAAACATTCTGATTGCGCGTCTAGATCAAGACAGCCTCGCTAAGATGGCATTCACCAATGCTTGACGATATATCTGCAGTTAGTCCTTCATAACACGTCTTGAGGTTCCAGACGTGTAATCTTTATTCCGCAGGTCAAAACATGGGACAAAGTTAATTCAGGTATGATCAAAATGTACAGCGCTGAAGTCCTTGGGAAACTCCCTGTCATGCAACATTTCTTCTTTGGCTCCATCCTCGTGTATGACGGGCCTCCACCACCGAGTTCCGACGAAGCTGGTGCAGATGCCCATCATGGCCACGCCCACCCACATGCGAGCGGTGTTCCAGGTGCGCCTGTGGACAGAGACATGGGATGGGGGGACTGTTGTGGGATTCCCGTTCCTTCAGCTTTTGCTGCTGCAAGGGCAGAGACGACCAAACAACCAGGATTGAGGCTAGCAGGCCCAGGGATACGTCCGGTTCCTTTTGATTAGTATGGTGCCTCATTGGGTTTTCGAAGAATGTACCGGACGGTGTACGATAATCTTAGACATCTTGTTGTACAAACGGAAATAGAACAGCGGGCAATCTACATTACAATGGAAAAATACAACAAACCATGGAAAGCAAAATATAAAAACACCAGCAGCACAGAACAGCTCATATCCCCGATGTCATAGATGACCCCTCCGTATCTACTGCCGGATGCACCATATAGTAAACGCGCACATTCTCGTCATCAACCGGCGCCGATGACGCGCCGCTTTCGTCTGCAGAAGGAAGAGATTCTTGCACATCTCCTCTCACCTCGATGAGATAGTTATCCTGAAATCGGAATTGAGCAGAAGGTCAAAATCGGACATAAGAAAAGGCTAACCTTGACGAGTTTTCTCAGCATCTTGGTAATCAACTCCTTCTCATACTCCAGCTCCTCAACATCCTGAATTTCTGCTTCCTTGAGCTCCAGGTACCAATCAATGAGCTCGTCACGATCGATCCCTTTGCCCTCCTGCCGCTCCACCTCCGCTAGATGGAACACGACCAAGCTTTGGAGAGTCATATACTTGTCATGAGTGATGACCATCCTCCTTTTTGGCGGTGGGGGTGGGGGTGCCATCTCAGCCTCGGCACCATCCAATCCCTGAGACGAAGAGGACGCTGCCGCATTCCCTGCAGTCGCTGCACCTACTCCGTGAGCAGGGACACCCGCAACTGGCATTGAGCTCTCGTCCATCTGCGTGTCATCCCCAGCAGACATCTCGACATCGTGCTCGTCGTCTGCGTCTGAAGGGTGGGCGGTAGGTTTGGGAACGGCCTCGCGTTCGCCTTCCAGCTCTTCTTCGTCGAAGTCGATGACATCGTGCTCTACGTGGATGATAGACTGTCGAAGAAGGGTATAGGCTTCGCGCACGAAGGCGGGTGTGATCTATTGATTGTAGAGTGTCAGCTTGCGTTAAGGTAAGTAGGGATACCAAAAGGCACGACGTACCTCCGAAGTACAATTAGCGCGGGCGATAGCTTCACTGAGACGAATCATGGACTCCAGTTGACGGACAGTGATGCGGTAGGAGTTTCTTCCTGCACCAGTGGCATCATCCTGTCTCAGAATGCGATACTTCTCGACCAGGACTTCTGCAGCTTCTGGGGTGAGCTACGAGACAGACATGCCATGAGCATAGATACTTTTGGATATTAAACAGAAGTGACGCATACCTTTGGATTGAATGTCCTTGCGTACCGGATATACCGCTGCAACGTCTCAGTGCTGAACTCAGGATTAATTGCCTCATCCTGGAACCTGTGCACGTTGACGATATGCTTGGCGATATTCAAATCTGTCTTCGGGTCGCACTCGTCCAGGACGACGAAGAACAAGTCAAATCGACTCATAATCGGCGCGCTCATCTGCACATTAGCCCGTAAGGACTTCTTGCGATCGTATCTACCGCCAATAGGATTCGCCGCAGCGAGAATGGACGTCCGTGCATTGAGTGTGGCGTGGATCCCGGCCTTTGCGATGGAGATGGTCTGCTGTTCCATAGCTTCGTGGATAGCTACTTGATCTGAGATATCCATCTTGTCGAATTCGTCGATAGCACAGATGCCGTTATCCGCGAGCATCAGTGCTCCGGCTTCGATGGTGAAGTCGCCAGTTTCCTCGTCTTTAACGACTGCGGCTGTTAGACCGGCAGCTGAGGAGGCTTTACCCGACGTGTAGACTGCGCGAGGGAGGAAGGAGCAGACATATCTGAGAACGGAATCAGGATACGATTACAGCAGTATGAGACAGGACGTACTTCAGGAACTGTGATTTGGAGGTGGATGGGTCACCAACGATACATATGTTGATGTCACCACGCAGATTCATGCCCTCTGCGGTTGTCTTGTGGACACCTCCCATGAGTTGCAGAAGAAGACCCTTCTTGACTATTTCGTGGCCGTAGACGGTGGGCGCGATACTCTCAACCAATCGAGAGTAGATGTGGTCCGAGTCGATCATGTTTTTGAGCTCGTCGAACTCGGGTTCAGTGAGAGACTGGATGAAAGTCTGTCCGCTGTCTTCACCGACTTCTTCCTCCCCTCGAATGTTCGTTCCTCCCTAATGAATGTGGTCAATGAAAAACCAGTGTACGACATTGTGCTGCTCACCCTTCCATCAGCGTCGTGCACCATGCATGCCAAAAAGGCAGTTTTATACTGCAAGTCCCTGACACCCAAGCTCTTGAGGCCAGTTACACCTCCTCCACCGACACCGCCAGTGGCTGCGCCCCCTTTGTTGGCTTCCCGTTGCAGTTCCGCCTTGTTCCCGCCGGGCAGTCCCAGCTGACTGACGTCAGGGACAACGATGAAAGAACCAGTGAAGACACATTTGTCACCGGCCTTGGCCCGCTCCACAAGTTCAGAGCGCAGGATGACATCCAGAGACCTTGGCATCGAGCCCGTTGGGATTTCGGAGGGGTTCTCTTGGATACGTACCTTTTGCCAATCGGTGAACTTGGAAGTGTCGATCTGGAGCTGCCAAGCAGACCTGTTCCCGCAAGTGGGGTTGGGACAAAGAGCAGGCTGTATAAAAGTGCCTCGTCAGATCGGCTTGGTCGAGGGTTTCGATGCGAACTCACTTCGGTGTATTTAAACTGTTGTTCGATATCATTTACAAGACCGTTGCAGACCTCGCAGATGAAGCTACCGAAGAGCAGTTCCGGGCGCACTTCACTGGTACGTGTAACAGTACCACTGATGCTCATCAGGGTGCCGATCTTGTCTGTCCTAAGGTCACGGATTCCGGATACAAGAGGCAGGTGGTAAAAGGCAATGTTGAATTCTCTCGATTGGAGATTGGCCGAGTCAGTGGTAGCTGCCGTTGGATTGATTTTGAGATATTCAGGCTCAAATTCCGTGACAAGATTGAGGAGCGCCCGGCGGAGGTAAGGAAGGAATCGGTAGTATTGTTTCTGTATCGCGTCAGCTAAGACGTCGTCCCTTTGCAAGAGATGGCCATAATCGACGTAGAGCGTCGTCAGCTCATATTCGCGCATGGTGTGGATCTGCTCAATGTAGATGAGTTCGCCCTCTGGAAGATCAGGAATGTCGCCATCTGACGCAGGAGTAGCTGCAAGAGCGACGTCCTCTGTGAATCTACAAGAAAGGCTTGACTTCCGCCATTCGAATTGACATGATATGGAAACCACGTACGTTTTCAGAAAGGCCTCAAAGCTCTCCGAGACACTTTCTCCGACAGCGTCTCTAACAAGAGGAACATCGCCATTTGCGCGCGCGCGCGGCCGTCTCCGCTTGCGACCACCTGGACCATCTTCGGTGTCCTCCTCCGCCTCATCATCGCCCATAGCAAGAGCATTTGGTGTCGGACGTCTTGGTGTGCCAGGGTCAACAACCGACTGCGATTGAGTTGGATCCGGTGCACTGCTTGGAGGGAGAGACGAGCGAATTGCAGCTGGTGATGAAGGGCCGTCAGAAAACATGGTGGTCGTCAAATGAGGAGGGACGCGACGAAAAATTGGCGTGTTCCAGATGCACTTTAGGGCCGGTCTTCGCGTGTGTGTCACCTGACGAGGGGCTAATCCATACGTAATACGTAACGTAAATAATATTACCCAAGCATTGCCATTTATGGCAGATTTGTTTTAATCCGTCTTAGCCTCCTGCCAAGCACACTTTGCCCCTGTCCGTAATGAAACAAAAAATGCATCCGACCGATTTGCAGAGCGCGGCAGCCCCTGGCCGTGGCTGGGTGATCATCAGGCGCTTCACCTTCAACAACTTGCATCTTTCATACACGTTTCCCTTCTACTGTTCTTTCTGAACAGCGAGAGAGGCCATTTGCGCTCCTCACTGCGGAATTTATTTTCCATCCTATTCCCAACACGGCTTTTCAACATGCTATCACACACACTCATTCAGTTTTGCTTATGGAATGCTCTCTTTTTTGCTACCAACCAAGTACAAGCCGCAACTAGCTATGCAAACGATTTCGTCGACCCTGATTTCATCGTCGCCGGAAACTTTGCCGACACAACCCCAGCTGCCAAAGTGACCATTGCCCAATGGGCGAGGGCGTACGGAGCCAAAGGCCCTTGGAGTGCGTTCAATCTGTTTTATCTTCTCGTTTAACGTCGGGCTGACTCTTCCTGGTAAACCAGCTGTCATGAATAAAACAGTTTCACCTCCGTCTGGGGATAAGCACGATTATATGAGTTGGGCGCCTTAGTACGTCGGGTCTTCTGATTCGAGATGACGCCTCACCTGCTAACTAAATAACAGCTCATGGCCGAACTGCACCAGTGTCGGCAATACCACAGAATTGACAGATGAAGAAGGTGTGTATATCTCTCATCTTTCGCGCCTTTGGAGAAAGCTGACTCGCCTCGTAGTCTGGTCGACATGTCCTTATTACACTCGCGACGGTTTGTTCAACCCGGACGGCCGACTCATAAACGATGTCGGTGCCTTCGGAGACATGTCGGATGCCATTCTATACAACGCTATTGCGTTCGCTATGGCTGGCGAATCTTCATCGATATACTCCCAGAATGCTAGTGCGTATCGTCTCATTCTTCGTAGCAATGATGACTAAGGCAAACTGTTTGACGCTTTTCCTCAGCCGCCTTCCTCAAGGGATGGTTCCTGGACGATGACACCAAGATGAGTCCAAACTTGAACTACGCGCAAATGGCCCGTGGGCCCGACGGCCAGATTGGGCAACATACCGGTGTTCTGTGCGTACTCGCACAAATTCACACCCCATACACCAGCTTACCTCTTGATATGTCCAGTGACTTGAAGGGCTTTGCCAAGATTGCTACCGGAATCCTTATCCTCCGCAAAGCCAATAGTACCGACTGGACAAGCGATCTTGACAACGCAATGATCGCTTGGTGTAAAGAGTACATCACTTGGCTCGAAACGACCGACATTGCCCTGGAAGAAAAGGCTGCGACTAAGTACATCCTATCTTTCTTTCTTTTGTAACTCGATGCTCATTATCTTGACCACAGCAATCATGGCTCTTTCTACTATAATCAACTTGCTGCCCTCAAAGTAATAGCCAACGATCTAGACGGAGCCACCAGTGTCACCGATGAATTCTTTGACTCGATCTACCAGAATCAGATTGAAGCTAGTGGCGAACAGGTGAGGACTTGTCAATAAAGCACACAGTGCCTCAACTAATCTCCGTCTTCAACGACAGCCCTTAGAGGCCGCCCGTACCAGACCTTACCATTACAGAGCTTATAATCTAGCTGCCATGATTGTCAGTATTCCATCTTCTTCACACCTTTCCAACGACTTACTTCCCTCTTCTCCAGACTAACGCGCGTCTCAACCAATACTCTAACCCCAGCTCCACCGTCTGGAACAAGACCACCTCCGCCGGCGCGACGATCAAAACCGCTCTCGACTTCGCCATGACGATCTCTGCCTCAGACAGCAGTGAGGACTCCTACGCTGCGGAGCTATACCCCGCCGTGGCCGCCGTGGCCTCGACTTACGGTGACGCCGATGGGAAATACGCTGCGTACCTCGCAGCGGGTGACTCCACATATTCGACCCAGGCCTATTTCTTGTGGGATCAGCCTCTGGCTGGTGGCTCGACCGATCCGGTAACTGATAATGGTTCTGACGGTACAGCCTCTTCATCTGCACCTTCCGCCTCAGGCACATCCGATAGTGGTGCGACGGGAGTGAGGGCTGGTGGATGGACCAGTGTGATAATTGGCGCGGTTGTTGCGTCGAAGTTCCTTGCTGGATGGTGATAACTTACCCGACATCGGCACTTCCTCTACATATATATATTGATACAATTTATCCCCTGCTATGTATATCGGATATCGGATTTTTGAGGGTTACAGAAGGTCCATTGGCTAGGCATGACTAGTCTCGTAGCCAATGGTGGGTTTTGCTGCAGGGCGAGAACGTCAAAGCTGAGCAAAAAATCCAAGTATATTACATCGTATGCATCGTTATCTAACCAGGTCAACGATGTACTTACAATGCAAACCAGTATGCCGCACACGCTCGAAATAGAAAGTGACGAGATTATTATCTGAGTCAAATCTGAGTCTCAAGTGACTCAGCCGTGGACAACGCCAGCGACTTGCCTGCCACCATGACTGATCTATCCATACCGAGCGAGCTATATCGTCCAATTCTCACTCAAATCGATGTCCACGATCGCAAAACGCTCAGATCCCTGGCGCTAACTTCACAACTCTTGAACAACGAGGCAAATCGCCTTCTCTATCGAAATTTCGTCAGCATATCGAATATCGATAGACATGTTTTATTCTTTAGGACTGTTGTGAGCTCTTCGAGGCTTGCCAAACTCGTTGAATCTTACAAAATGGACTACGGCCCTAACCACCTCCTCGACATCGCTCACCCATGGTGGTCCCTCCTTCTTCCCGCGCTCAAGGCGCTTGTCAACTTGAAGATCCTTAGCTTCAGCACATTTGCCGGTCGGCCAGGCATCGGTCTACTCAAGGATTGCACATTTCAGCTCATCTCCCTCGACTGGGGAAACAGCGCGACGCTAGCATACCTATACCCATTTCTGATCTCACAGCCTTCCATCCGATATCTACACATCGGCAGCCTTGATCGTGGCCGTATAGGTAACGTTCCACCACCACATCCACCTCAGATCCTACAGAACTTGCAGGCCCTATCTGGCGATTACGACATCATCTCCAAATTCCTTCCAGGCCGCGAACTTTCTTCCTTACGCTGGAGTCCGAGCTCGCCATACTCTGACGTCCCGATTCAAGAGTTCATTTCGGGTAGCGATGCATTATCTCATGTGCACACCTTTACCTTTGGTGGGCGCAATCCTCTCTTCTCGGCTGTTGCCCCGCAGTTGGTGAAAGTCGTTCGCCTCCATCTGATCAACCCTCAGGTGAGTTAAATTACAAGCTACATCAACAGAAACACTGTTGAATTCTGATACAGTAATTTGTAGCGCGAGGACTTGCCCTTTCTTTCTGCTTTACCTGCACTGCGGCATCTGAAACTGTCGTTTCGGAGCAACGAATCATCATTGGCATATCCTTGATTATATTCAATCAGTTGCCGCAATTGCATACCCTTGACATTCCCGATATGTTCCAGCATCCCAGCGTACAAAAGTTTCGTCGTTATGAGCGAGGTTCGGGTAAAGCAGTTGATATCGAAGCGAGTATCTTCTATGACTTTGGGTTCGAGTTGTGGTTGACTGTTGAGGAACTGAAGAAGTTCGGTGGAGAGGCTTAATATCGTGTAAAACATCCCCCAGCCCAACGGGGCCATGTACCACTTCTCCGCTACGGAGGTAAGCGTCGTGCTCCTGATAGAGCTTGCTTTGATCGCGGGATATGGCATAGAACTTCGCCGATTTGTGAGCGCGGACTGCGCAGACGCGAGGAGTAAGTCGTTTAATGTTTTAAAATTTCTTCGGCGGGGGTGACATGTCGAATATGGATAAGGGGTAAAGGTAGTACGCGCGGTAACACGGCCGACTACATGGCACCCCATCGGAACTGGATACCAATGGATGCCTTGAATCGGTCACCCGTAGTGATTGTGACCGTTTCCTCTGTGGATGCGATGTCGTAAGACGCTGTCTGTGTACCCGAGGGAAATCTGGCCAAGATTCGACTGTGATCGCAATGGTATCGATAAGACACGGGCTGACCATCATCGCCGACGTGGGGTTCTACGAGAGAAGGGACATCGCCGTGTCTATGAGGTGGAACGTCAGTCGTTCGACTCGGATGATGGTTGCCGTTACTCTGCGGGGTTGTGGTTGACAAGTGTGTATCAATGAAGGAGTGAACATATATCGTGCCCGTTGTGAGAACTGAAAGTATCTTCGTCCCGTCTGAAGACAATACGGCAGATACGACGCGAGCGGGAAGTTTCAGGCGCTGTGAGAGATTTGTGTGAGTTTCAGCATCTTTGATGACAAGTATGTCAAACTCTAGGTCCTTCGGGGTGGGGGACGTGGGGGACGTGGGGGACTCAATGCTGGTTAAGTGGAGTCTGTATATGTCGGTTGGGTTACTGAGATGTCCTCCTCCTTCGAGGTCAGATACTACAGGCTCGACATTGGATTCGTCCCCACCGTCAGAAGCCTCTATCAGCACTCCAGGTACCTCGGTCTCACTGGCAGTTTCTCCAGAGGGTGCATATTGAGGGTCACTGGGGGCGGCGAGTTTCTCCGGGTTAATATAACGGGTCGAGACATATCCTGCGCCGTCACGGTTGGACGAACGCGAATCAAGACTATGCTGCCCAATCAATTTCGGAGAAGCCTGGGCTATATGTGGACCCAATGCTCTCACATCCCATACCCTGATCGTGCCACCGTTATCTGTGGAAACCAATTTCGACAGATCAGGGGACAGCGCAGCAGTACTAAAACCATGATATGCATGAATTGCTCCGGGCTCAAGGATAGATTTTCCTGCCGAGTCCCAGATCTGAATCGTCTCGTACGCTGCGGAGCCGGAGATGACCATGGAGCCGTCTGGGGAAAAGGCAACAAGATTGACCCCTCCAGTATCCGCCTGGGATAGCTCAAACAGTACTGTGGCTGTCTGAGTATCCCGCACCTGCACGTCATCTGATAAGACCATCGCAAATTTCGAACCGTCCAGCGTGTGTGCTACCAGATTTCCCCCCTTGTGCACCGATATGATAGAGGATACTTTTGGTCTCAATTTGGGTACATTTGTGAGCAGGGCACCCGTTACAGGATCCCTTAGCACATAGTCGCCGCCCTTTTTGAATAAGACGATTTGAGACCCATCTGATGAGAATGAGACAGCGTCCACCGAGGCGGTAGCCGAGCTTAGCCATAGAAGGCGGTCGACATCTTCTCTGATGACTTTTCCGGAGGGGAAACCGCCCGTGGAATAGATAGAACGGATGAGGCTACTCTGTGGGGAAAATGCCAAAGCGGTGAGGTAAACGAAGGTCGGGTCTAGCTTGATATCGTCAATGTAACGTTCAACGAACTGCCAAGCGTGACGAATCAGCTTCCGCTCCTGAGAATTGTAGGGGACGCTCTACATCTCGACTTCAGTCTTCAACGAGATGTGCGGGAATTTGGAAAGGGCTTACATGTGTCCAGGATAGCACCAATCGCAACTTTAGAAGTACATCAGTCATATCAGACGTATGCCGGTGAAGCTCCTCCAACCATTTGAGAAAGTTCACGCGGAAAAGCCGGTGCATGTGGTTGTTAACCTCCCTACTAGACTCGAGCAAGTCTGCCACATGCAAATGCCAGCATTGGAAAGCATACACAACCAATGCCGGAAGATCCACGCCCTCGGACCCTGATGTAGTAGAGTCCAGATAGCTGTTCAAATGCTTGAGACAGCTTGTCGCGATATTCTTCGTATGGGTGGCCAGGTCAACATACCATTCCCCACAGCGACTACCATCTTGTAAGAAGTCGTAGAAGGACTTGTGTAGAAGTTGAACGTAGCCGTCGTCATCCGTCGTCGCAACACTACCCAGCTTCTGCAAAAGTTCATCGGCTTGAGCCTCGTCATGGAAAATCAAACCATCGAGAGCGGCAAGGGTGATGCCTCGACCCTTTGCCAATATGACAGCTCCGAGGATGGCGCGTACGCTGTTTCTGATATCCTCGCCTCCAGATTCAGCAACAACTGAAGTAAGGGCTGTCTGATATAGAGCGGTGAGGGCGCCAGTCGCATCCGGAGGGACATTGGTGTCCAAAACGCGTGGAAGGCGCTTGACAGGATATTGTTTGATGAACTGGCATATAGTTGAAGCCCATATAAACAGGCCGCTAGCCCGTTCCGTAAGCTGTGATATCGCATCCTGTTCTTTGCATAGATCACGGAACTGTGGTGATTCGATCTCTGCAAATTCGACTTCAAAGTAATGGTGGATATCCTGATTGATCGCAGGCGATTGGGTGTCCAGAGCTAGTGTATGTGGTTGCGGGAACTTCTTCCCACTGAACGCATGCTGTATGTCCTTCTCTGGTCGGCTTGTTATTACGAGTCGGATGAAAGGCAGCTGCGAGCCAAATCCCGCAGCGAGGACGTTCAACAGCTCTCCACGCTTCCTGTTATCCTCGCACTCATCTAGACCGTCGATCAATATGATGATCGGCCCTTCGTCTTTCAGCTGCTCAAGACTCTTCAGTGGTCCAAGAATGAGGGCTGAGAACTGTGAAGACATCTCGGGATGCCGAACTATACGCGGATTATTGCTGATGGCCTTTGCGATAGCCTCCGCGATGCGCGCGTCAAACTGCGCCAGTTCGTATGCTAAACTAGTCACGAATTGCGCCGCGTCGTTGAACTCGGCGCGATCGAAGCGGATGAAGGCGCCTAGACGATTATTCGCGCCCATCTCAAGGGCGATCTTGAAAAGGGAGCCCATTATAGTGCTTTTACCCGTCCCGGCAAGACCCTTCAACCATAATGTTTCCGCATTACACATCGCGATCCAGTTCACGACGAGGTTAAGTGTCTCGATACGCGTTCCTTGAAGACAAGAAGACTTGGGCCCAAGTGATGCCGCCGGCTTCAGGACGTCCAAGGTGTTTTTGATGTCTAAACGACAACAGAGAAGTCGAGATTCAGCAATGCCTTTGCAGTCAGATGAACTCGTCCACCACGAACCTAATATTTTCAACGCTTCGCGGGTACCAAGTGAAATGACGACTAGCTCCTTGATATTTTGGTTTGTCTCGAGAGATACAACACCTGTCTTCCTTGCCAGCCCATGCTGGAATTTCGTCTCGAGATCGGCAAATGACGCAGAAAACTGCTCGACCTTTGCAGAAATATTCATGCTCGTGAGCCTCCCTGTATTGTCCAAGTTCATCTTCAGTCAAGTCCAATGCACAACTGAGCACTTGTGGGCACTCGCACACTCACGCAGATAACTCCCAGGCGCGTATCCAGAGATAAATATCGCACACTCGGTCGTTTGCTTGATCATGGCCTCGAAAAGGTCATGAAACTCTTCTTCATTCTGGAGGAGGTCCCCTTTGCTGCCGGTGTTGTATACTTCTAGCATCAACCCGTACAGGTTTATGATGCTGGTGTCTGCGTCGTTCTGGGCCTTGAGGATCTGCATCACGGTTAGAACAGGAGAGGTACGATATACGATGAAGAGGCAAATCTACGTACATCATAGACGCAGGACAGGAGGCCCCACGCAGCGCTGGCGAATGGATGAACCTTGTTGTATGTCAGACACCACGAATTGCAACTTGGAGGCACATCAGTATGACTCGAATGCGTACCGCTGCGAGCTGATCAAACAAGTTCTTCACCGGCCCTATAGATTGCAAGAGCGGACCCAGAGTTGACAGTTGGCTCTGCAGTGCAGTCACGTCAACTTTGACAGAAGACGTTTGGCCAAATAAAGGAGAGAGGGCAGCATTGCCGGGATGCGCAGATGATGCCAGAACATGTGCAGCGGCGAGGCGGGTATTGTTCTGGTAAGTAATCGTTAAAGATCCAGACGATCTCCGAGTCAGGGATCTGCTATCAGACGACGGTAGGGTCAAGGGAAGCGTTGTATCTACAGACGGCCACGTTGAATTGGTCACGGTGAAGAGGATTTGAGAATAACGTACTATCGTTACCTGAACCACCCAAATGGGAGAGGGGACACTCGGCCGTGCCCAAAAGCTCCTTCATAATCCAACCGTGGCGATGATAAACGGAAAACGAGAGTACGACGTCCAGATCATGCACATTCCTAAAGCAACAGCGTCGTCGCCGGGGTTACAAACCATCCTTGCGTGCCACGAAATGAATGCGCCACACACATAAGCATATTCTGCTCCCAAGCCGGCGAGCGGCTCCTAGCCTTGAAGACGGACGTCTTTTGGGTGCTACTGCTGTCATTTATTTCGACGAAGGCCCGTGGATTTTTTCCGTTGTTCGTCGGTGGAAGATCGTGGGCTTGAATAGCTAATATGTTCTATCAATGAAAAGATACTATACACAGTGTGTGTCATGGTAGGCCTCACCTGTGATCAACAGGTATGGCTCTGAGTCTCTGGTGAGCAAGGTGGCATGCGGTCAACACCGTGATAACACGAGAACTTGCACCCTACTGCAAGACGCGTCGCAAACTCACTTCGCAGTTGGATTTCCCTCTGAGTTCAACGTCATATTCAGAATCGGACAGTAGGAGAATTCAGCACGCTGCAGGAGTAGTACTACCCACAGTCCGAGACTGTTGAAGCCGTTGAGTTTGTGCCAGTGTCACGGTCCCTCTCAGGGCTGCCAAAATCGTACTCCGGACACTCCAAGCCCTCGGCGGCTTGCAATGGATCTGTAAAGGACCTTTCTGAGGATGTTTTTGACGAGAAATAGATACAGCGTCAAAGGAAAAAGCACAGACACTGCTCAACGTTGGCGTTTACTACGGCTGGGTGCGCGAGAAAGGACCGGGCCGAATCGCCGA
>CEMG01178819.1:0-18917 GCA_001179705.1 Baeospora myosura
CTTGTTTCGGCTGGTTGGGTAGGTGGCTTTACATTGCTATATTTCCTGCCCGTATATTCACAAGTACTCCCAGGGCGGTCTTGGCGGTGTCTCCGTCCCCTCCCATGTATTCATGTTGGGCAATGTTCCGCACGGCTGGCTCTTTGATGAAGGACGTGTGTCTGCCGTGGTGCACCACGGGGGTGCTGGTACGACTGCTGCTGGATTGACAATGGGTTTGCCGACCGTCGTGGTGCCTTTCTTTGGCGATCAAGGGTTCTGGGGTGCGTCGTCGTCTGCCTGCCTTTGCAGAAAGGGTCATCTCACATACGATGCTTTTGAATTACAGGAAGTATGATCCATAAAGCGGGAGCAGGTCCTGCACCTATTCCGCACAAGGAACTAGGAGTAGAAAATCTTCGAGATGCTATCAAGTTCGCTATCAGTCCGACAGCAAAGCAAGCCGCAGGACGCATGGCTGATCAAATCCGCAGCGAGGTCGGTCTTGTTCGGACCTCATCAGTGATTGTATATGCTGAAGATTAGTCTGGTAGGACGGAGTGGCCCAAGGTGTTGAAAGCTTCTATCGGCATCTTCCTCTGAAGAACATGAGATGCGATCTTGATCCTTCAAAGATCGCCGTCTGGTGGTCAACTGAACATGTGCGCATATACTTGCCTGACTCCATTCTGTCTCTGACCGCTACTCATTCTAGTGCATCAAATTGAGCGCATTAGCCGCACAGACATTGGTGGACGCAAAGGAGATCAACCTGAAGGAGCTTGATCCTCACCGTAAGCCATAAGAACCTCACATTGTAAGACGGCAAACTGACTCGATTCGGTACCAACAGGGACGAAGGAATATGATACCAAGAAGACTGTCACTGACCCGGTGACGGCAGGAACTAGTGCAATATTCTGGACTGTCACGCATTATTATGCCGGCATCGCAGAAATATTCTAGTGTGTTGTTCGTTACCATTCGAGCAAGGTATAGCACTGATATAATGGTTCAGTTCCCCCGTCAAGGGCATCGTTCACACCACAACGGCAATACCTCAGGGTACGTTTCCTCAGCGTTTTGTTCCGAAAGCTTGACTAAGTAGTGTCGATTAGGGGTAATGAAGATCGTTGCTGGTATCCACGAGGGCTTCTACAACGCTCCCAAGCTCTATGGTTCTGATGTACGAAAAGCCGGTAAAGTAACGGATTTCAGTAGTGGTATCAAAGAAGCTGGAAAGGTATGTTGAACGGTGAGTTACCCTCCTGCGCACTCCTCTCAATAAATTTGTTGCAGGGTCTTTTCTATGGTTACTACGATGGCATCACAGGCCTTGTCACCGAACCGATCAAGGGTGCCAAGAAGGACGTACGTAGCAAGCTGAATCTCTTTGATGTTTGAACTCATTTGCCTATAGGGTTTTGTCGGCGGAGTCAAGGGTTCTCTGCGAAGCTGTGAGTCTTGGTTTGTCGAGTGCTTACATTCTTTTATTTTAAACGTCAAACAGTCGTCAATGCGACAATGCGGCCTGCAGCAGGGGTTGTCGGGGTGTTAGCACACCCGATTGAGGGCGCTTGGAGAAGTGCACAGTCGACTTGGGGTCGAAAACAAGAGCAGCAACAGCGCACCACTCGCGTCTCTGATGGTGTTGAAGCAGTGAAGCAAAGCACGGAGGCTCAGCGCTCGCAGATTCGCCGTAAATTCAATGATATGAAGCCGGGGACCAAGGAACGCCAGAAAAGATATACAGAAGCCGCCGAGAAAGCCATGTACGGCGCGGAACCCGGGTTCAAAAAGGGGGAACCTGAGCATGCACCTGCTCAGTCGTCGTCTGGACCTTCAACGTCAACATCTACAACTTCATCGTCTCCACCATCAGAACCATCTTCCGGCGCACCATCCACTCCAGCCCCCTCATCTACCGACGACGATGATGCTGCCTTTGAGCGAGATCTGGAAATGGCGAAGCAGCTGTCTTTGGCTGAACAGCGGGGATACGAACGTGGCATTGCTCAGCACCCGTAAACCAGACGTATAGGCTGTATATTTTGGAGTCAGCTGTAGCCATAGTATTTTTCATGTAACACGTACCGCAACAAATTGTTCATATGTCTACGTCTAAGTCCATTGTTGCATCCGCAGTGACTGAGTTTCTCTGTGAATCTGGATCGGGGCTGTCGTTTTCGGTTTGTTTGGTTTTGTCGACTGCCTTCCCCCTGCCGCGCCCTCTCCCTCTTCCGCGGCCCCTTGCCCTGCGTGGCGGCGGTGTGGCAACCACATCATCAGTATCGTCGTCCGCTTCCTCGCGGCTGGCACTCGCACTCGCAGCAGCGCTTCCCCGACCGCGGCCGCGACCACGACCTCGCCGCCCCCCTCTGGCTCGACGACCTGTAGTCGAACCTCTTACCCGTGCACTAACCGAATTGTCCTGATCCACATCATGATCGCCATCATAGAACTCGTTTCTTGCGATCGTACGTCCACTCCTCCGTTCGCCAGCCCTTGCATTACCATGTTCCTCATCCTTCTCTTCCTGCGTCCGTTCTTCATCGGCCAAGAAACCTTGAAGATCAGGGGGGATCTCCTGCATCGCGACGCTTGGGGCGCCCTGGAGATAACGCAGCTTATTGCGGATGCTCATGGTGATGCGCTGAAGAGAAGCTGGAGAGTTCTGATTCTCGACTTTGCCGGTCAGAGGTGGGTGGAGTTTATACTGTGAGTCCTCAAAGAAAGAGTCGAATACAGTGGCAGGTAATTCATTTGGGATCGTCGCACCGACGAGAACAGCAGTCTCGTATGTCCAGCATCGACTGACGTTCTTGATTGTGTAGCCTCCTCCTCCAACGATGAGGAGGGGGACACCAAATCTCCGAACAAAGTCGACACATTCGCCATGAGCTTCGATAGATAAGTTGAATGCGCCAAGTCTGTCGCAGCCTAGAGAGTCGGCTCCACACTGCAGTACGATGGAGGTCGGTCGAAAGGCGTCGACAGTATCGTTAATTACAGACTTGAAGACGTCCAAATACATCTCGTCGTCGATACCGTCCTGTAAAGGAACGTTGAGGGAGAAGTGTTTTCCAAGTCCATGGCCATTGTCATCCAGCTTTCCGGTGCCCGGAAAAAATTCGCCTGTGTATTTGTGAAAAGAAACTGTCATGACGCGGTTGGATTGATAAAACGCGAATTCGACGCCATCGCCGTGGTGTATATCGATGTCGATGTAAAGTACCCGTGGATGATATCTAAGCCACGTTCAGTGGTACCCTACAGATCCTGCCATTCTTCTTACCTGAGGAGCTCGAGGATCGCTAGTACAATGTCGTTGACATAGCAAAATCCGCTTGCTTCGCCACGTTTAGCGTGATGAAGACCTCCAGACCAGTTGATCGCTATGTCTGCCGTTCCAGCACTCAATTTTCGGGCGGCGGCTATTGAGCCGCCCGCATACATGCGGCAAAAATCGTACATATCTGAAAAGACAGGGCAGTCTTCCCCGCAGTTAAATGCATCGATCATGTTCTTCATTTCGTTTTGATTCTGCGGTGTGACGCTGTGTAAGGGGAGAGAGAAAGAAAGTCAGTATATAAGGAAGCCAACCGCGTACACAGCCTTCCGCATGCCTTTTGAGAAACTCGATGTAGTCGTGGTCGTGATACGCTTCCAGTTCGGCCTGAGTTGCAAGCCGCACATCATAAATGTCATGGATCTGTTTGTCCAGGCCATAGCCCATGACGAGTGCGTTTGTCAGTGTCAATCTTTGTGGCTTCATAGGATGTCTTTCCTAAGTAACATAGGGGGTAAGAGCCCATGTCTGCTAAGCTATACTCCTGGTACTTACTCCAAAGTGATGAGAGCCGACGCCTTTGGGAGCATAATAAGATACAATGGGTCGCGAGTGGGGCTAATGCAGAGGTTAGGTGTATCCTTTCTGTGGAAATGTGTAGCTTACATTGATACGCTCGGTGATTGGTTCTGCAGTGCCTATTGTCCCTCGATCGAGGAAGTAAGGAGATGAAGAGAACGTTGTGGCTTGTGAAGAGCGAACCATAGCTTCAGAGAGCTACAAGTCAATGAGACACGGGACTGAACCGTCGACAGCAGCTTGCACACGCCGGGGAAATGATACAAGACTCTTGACGCTCCGATCGGAAACTTGCCAGTAGACTCTCTCGTCAAACCGCTAGTTTCTTTCAACCTAAACGAATCAGTATTGAAGAGCCTCAGTGAGCCTTATACATCAAGGAGACATGACAGGAAGAAAGCGTACTTGTTACAAGCCTTATGGCAGTTGAAATGCAAGTTTGAGTTCGGAAGAGAAATCTTCGGCCACTAAAACCAAACAACTGTACAGTCTGCACCGTTACTCTCCCTTCCACGACGTCCGCGAGCGATATTCGCAATGGGGCGACTTTTTTATACTCTCCTGCTCGTCAGCTTTCTTGCTACAGCCATTGCATCGGCGGGAGATAGGTCAGACGACTATCAGAACTGTGTAAAACAATGTACATTTACACTATGCAAAACTCCGACGGCTTTACCACTTTCCCTACGGATGACCCGATGGACATGTATGGATGACTGCAAGTATACATGCATGCACGACATAACCACAAATTATATTGCGTCTGGTCGACGAGTTCAGCAGTATCACGGAAAATGGCCGTTTTGGCGCTTCGCTGGGATGCAAGAGCCGGCTTCAGTGGCCTTTTCTCTGCTCAACCTTTGGTCTCACATCCGTGGTTTTACCAAGATGCGTAGACAGATTCCCGACGGCCATCCGATGAAGCCTTTTTATCTCATCTGGTGCCTCGCCAGTATGAACACCTGGATATGGTCGTCTGTGTTCCATACCCGTGGTGAGCAACTTCGTCTTCTCTTGTGGGCTGCATCTTCATTTCTGGAAATTCAGACAACCCCACCACCGAAAAGTTGGATTATTTCTCAGCTGCCTTGACCATTCTATACGCGCTATATTTCACTACTATCCGCATGTTCCATCTATACCCATCGCCACCTGGAAACCGGCTCACCATATCCCCCGACTCCTCTTCCTCCAGAAGCGCGGCATACAAACTCTGGACCACCCTATGTATCCTCGTATTTTTCGCCCATATATCATATCTCACTCTTCTCCCTCGTTTCGACTACACGTATAACATCCTCTTCGGTGTCGTTCTTGGCCTCACACACAACGCCCTGTGGCTCGTTTTCTCCCTTCCCGCGAAATTCTCGTGTGTACGACGATATCCAATGCAACCAAAATCCTACCGACCTGCGTTCGTCGGCAGGGCCGCCACGCTGGTCGCCTTGACAACCGCTGCCACGGCCTTCGAGCTCTTTGATTTTCCGCCCATCGGACGTGTTCTTGATGCCCATGCGCTCTGGCATCTCTCCACCGCACCGCTTGCCATACTCTGGTACAGGTTTCTCATTGCAGATTCTCATGATCCGAGCTGGCGAGCATACAAGGCTTGATGTGGCCAGGTCTCGTATATGCAGTTTTCGTGCTCGAGGGCCTGCAATTGCGATTTCGTCCCAGTGAGTCACCCTTTGCGCTCCTGGCATCTTTCTGAAGCAGTCGCAGCCTCTGTAGTATACTTGTCTGTAGCTCCATCATCGTTGAAAAGAGACACCATCTGGATTCTGGCCCCCTCCTTGTTGTCAAAAGTCGTGCAGTCTGCCTGGCGGAGGCACGCCCATACAAGACGCAAGGTATACGAAGCCTTCCATCATGCAAACCTTGGCAATGCCAGGTCACTCGATTCCTCTATCATGTTAGCGAATCTTTGTTCGATCTTCGCGTCCTGAGTTCGTCATTTGCGATACTACATCTTCCTTGCGTCATAAGAGACCAGGATCTGAAGGCATCGCGGTGCGCTCGGACCACTTGCGACCTGTCACCTGCAGGTCGCTGGAAAGACATCGGACGAGTAACTTTTAGTGCTCTTCGCGCGGACCCGCATTGTCGCTCGTGCCTCAGAGTCAAACTCCGATACAAAGAAGATCGAACCACTCTTTCCTCCGCGCGGCTTCGTTGCCGGCTGCATGGAATGCTCCCGTGCAGTGGAGCGGCAAGCCCCATTCAACGATCCGGACCCCGAGTCCCTTTAAAGAATTCGCGGTCGCTGTGTACAGTAATCTTTCATGCGCACCGTGGTCATACCGTCATAACTTACTGCCACTGTTTTTCCGTGAGATGAGCGCTGCTCTCTTGAACAGAGCCGGTTACAGGCACCTGATCGAGCGAGATTCTTCGGCGGGCCGCCGAGGAGCACCAGACATCCGAGCAAAAATCCAACGTATAAAAGCTCGTTGATATGGCACAAGAATATCGACCCCGCTGAATCATGTTGTTCAAGAATCTGCTTCGCTTCTTTGTCACCGTCTCTGTAGCCTCTGTGCTCGCGAATCCTATATCTGAGGAGGCGACAACTGCACTCGCTAAACGGGGAGCTGTGCTGTCGGGACAGTGGGACACGGAATCAGAGGTTCGTACGCGTCTTATCCATCGACTCAAATGACTCGGGCCTGATTTGTACCACAGGCCAACGGGTACCCGCTGCTCTTTCTCCATCTCCTCATTTGAAACTTATTGCGCTTATTAGACGATTCACCCTCGAAAATAATCTATGGGGCATGTCGGCCGCGACTAGTGGTTAGTCGCAACTGAAGTTTCGAGCTGCGACATCGCTGACGCCTTGCTGCAGGCTCCCAAACGTCCCAAGTCACTGCCGTCAGCGGCAATACCATAAGCTGGCGCACGATCTATACCTGGACAGGTACATAAAGGAATCTCGACCATCAAATAACTATTGCTTAACTTACTTTACACAGGTGGAAACTACAATGTCAAGAGCTGTTTGTAGAATTAACTTCACATGCGAGCTACAAACTGAACTCTTTCGTGTAGATTCCAATCTTGACCTTCGGACCGGCCTAGGCAAATCTTTATCGTCCATATCGGCCATTCCCACAACGTGGCACTGGACCTACACCAGCGCGTCTTCAGGTCTTGTCGCGGATGTGTCCTACGACTTGTGGCTCTCAAACAGCGCTAGCTCAAGCGGAGCTTCCTCCACCTCTACTTACGAAATGTACGTTTATCTCTATCCGGCGTTAAACGCTCGCTCACCATGATCTGTCGATGACAGTATGATTTGGCTGAGTACTCGAGGAGGGTATGTATTTTCAAAATATCAATCATCTTGAATTGGTATTGAGCGTGTGTAGTGCTGGACCTGCTGGGTCGCAAATCGGCACCGTAAGGTGTGTCGCAATTCACCAGTCTTCTTCAACCATACACTAACTCTTCGCAGCATCGGTGGTGTCTCCTGGAAGCTTTATAAGGGCACTGTCTCCACCTGGACAGTCTTCTCCTTCGTGGCACCATCAGAGATCTCCGGCTATGAGGCTGATCTCAAGCCATTCTTCAGTAAGTCCAACCCCATGCAAGTGATACTCCAACCCGCATTCTAAATTCACTTCTGTTACTCCAAATCAGCCTACCTTACGAGTAGCCAAGGAGTGTCCTCGTCTCAATACCTTGTACAAGCGCAGGCTGGCACAGAGCCTTTCATCGGTTAGTTCATTTTTCTTTGGGAGAGTGTAGCGCCCACAACTGACAGTTTCTCGCTACAGGAAGCGCCACTCTTACTACCACTTCCTACACTTTGTCCATCAACTAACCTGTTCGAATATTTCATATGTGGCTCGACTGTTTCAGACGATAGTCCGATAAATCCTCATTGCACTACAGTCAGGTTTTCACTTGGGCTACACTCTGAAAGCGTCTTCCATACTCTTCTGCCCTTCAAAATTTACCGACGATCGATGGAAAATAACACGAACTACAATATTCAAAACCAGTTCATAATCCGAAATACTCGATGATATCTGAAACCTCCCGTTTGGGCTGTTGGGCGGAGAACTCTTGGATTCTATCCAAGTCTGGATACCCCATCGACATGCCACAAGCAACGATCTCGGCGTCGCCGATGGGAAGGTGCTTTCTCAAAATCATCTGGTATTTAGCCGTGCTCTCCTGGAAGAGACAAAAATAGACATGTTAGCGGTACGCGACAAAGATACGCGGTAATGTATCCCCTACCTGAGAGATCGTCTCCAGACCACGCGCCCTCGCGGCGACTGTGATGCTTTGGAGGAAATATCTTAGGATATCAAGTCAACAGTTGTGCGCAGTGACTACGAAAGGTCAGGCCTACCCAACGTCAAGCCAAGACCCTGTAACATGATTAGGAAAGCTCACACATACACATAGAGCAGAACACCATACCCTGCGTAAGCCCCTGATTGATTGTAAAAATGAAGGCGACGGGAGCATCGAAGAACTCGCTGAGGGATCAATTCTCCGTGTTAGCCTGAGCGATGATGTCAATGCATGAGACGAACTAATTTCGGGTAGAGACACGCGCTCGTCCTTTGAAGTCATCATGATCGACGTGCAATGGGGCGTAAAAGACCTTTCCAAATTCGTAACGACGTTTTCCGTATATCGGGGGTATGGGACCCTCGGGATAATAGTGATATTGCGCTGAATATGCCTCGGGATGCTCTTTGTGGGCTTGAACCATCTCTGCGGAGATAGCATCCTTGACCTTCCCAGAGATACAGTATACTTTCTCCCAAGGCCTGCCAAGATAAAAGTGGTCAGCAAAACGCTGGTCGCGGGATACTGACTTAGTCTGACTGACTGCATGTTGTTTCCAGACGGAGAGAATCGAGCAGCGTCGATGATTGCGTCGATGGTCGCTTTAGTCACTGGCTTCGGTAAATACCATCTACAGGAGAAGCGATTTTTCATCAGCGCATCGACGATGTCCACGGCCTCAGGGTGCCTTTCGCTGGACGCATTGTCACGGTTGCTCTGCAGATCTGCAATATACCTGTTTGAATGTACGCTCAAATATTCCGAGCTGATTCAAAAGACTCACCGGTAGGGACCGCAGGATCTGGATTGGGGTAGCCTGCATCGTATATCGCTGTGAAGACGCTCATAGTGTCCGTGTGTGAAAAGAGCGGATTGAAGGAGCGCTATAAGTACTGCTATGTCAAGAGACCTGCCGCTCTTCCCCCATTGACGGACACTGGTAAGCATTATTTGAACGGTGTGTGCACCAACGCAAATTTAGCCGTATGCACAATACATTGTATCTATGTCGGGATAATGTTGAACGCTTCCTGAACGCTTTTGTGGTGATGCAATTATAGAAACGTTGGTAAGACGGCAAAGGAACGAGATTTGGTTTCTACAGTCCTATCATCTGCGCGTCTGTCATGATCTGTGGGTCAAAGAGCGACTCGCACGATGAATAAACCGTGATCATAGCCTATAGCACATGCGGCAGACATCTTACGAGAACTTCCCTGGCCCATTCATAATCATTGGTCCTGAGCATGTGAGCTTCTAATCAGTCACGCAGCTGACTGAGCTTACGAGGTTATTATAATGGAGTTGGATGGACGGAGCGTGAAGATCATGGACTCCACTCACCAGCGCTTGCAATCGGAACTTCCTTGCCGCAGATCCGGCCATCTAGTTGAGGGCAATGTCTTGCAGGTATTGCTTGTGTCAAGAAAGTCCAGGAACTCGGAAAGGAAGATGGGACAGGAAGAAACGATGAGCAAACGCTCCAAGTTCCCTTACTTAGCCTCGTATATCTCGCCACATCAGGTACGCAAAAATTCCTAGCACTAATTAGACAAGTGAAAACTGTATTCGCGAATGACAATTCCCGTTTACTCACATATATATATATATATACGCTAAGGTCGGCACTCGCTCTGCTCAAGAAGTCTCAAGACCGGTGCGAAAAAGTGAGAATTCTGCAACAGCGACTCTCCCGCAACTCATTCGTGATGTAGAGCTCACTTCTGCTAGGAAGTTCGACGCCAACATCCTTTTCAGGAGGATACTCCAGAGTAATGTGAAATGTTTGTAGATGTCCGAATCTAGGAAGATTCAGGATCTGGCCAAGTCCACGCCAGGCAATCAATGGCAAGACCTCCATATCAGCGCGTGTGAAGCTGAGCTGAAGGGTCTCCAGAAGAGAAGAAGGGATGTGAGAGAGGCAGAAGAGAAGCCAGGCGCCACCGTCCGAAGTTTGGTGAAGTTTCTCGTGGGGGAGGAACATGTAGCGAAGACGGAGGAGACGAAGCTCTTGCAATGATGCGAAATCGAGGTGGCGGCACACTGTCTCTAGCAGAGGATCTGTGTGGGGATAAGAAAATGACTCGACGACAACTAGAGATCCAGCGCACCTGTGCGATAATATCCTCTGAGCACCTCGAAGTCCAGCTCAGTCAATACAGCTCCTACACGCTGCAACAGGACGGCCACATGCCCGACTTCTTTGCTGGTGACCTCAGTGACAGCGAGACGACGTACACTGAGGGGACAGGTATGGACCAACTCCCCGCCAATGTTTTTTGCACGGGGCCCAATGAGATACAAGGATTCCAATGTAGAAGGGAGAACAAGATCTTCTCGAGTAGTGATTTCTCCTTTTTCTTTAGGAAGAAGGAAAATGGCGGCCCTCGAGGCTGAGAGATGGCGAAGAGCGGTAAAAGCTGTGATAAATCGGCAGGCATCGCTGCGATACAGGAAGACGATACCATCCTCGAGTACCAGATGCGTTACATGGCTGCCCAAGGTATCGCGGAAAAAGGGCAAAAGGGCCGTGTCCCTGATGAAGCGCCCCACATGGAGAATTCTGACAGTCTCCAACTGTAGAACGTCTCCAAAGGAGATGGGCGGGCCCTCCCAGTGGACAAGAAGCAAATCGAGGCGATATATGCTCCTAGAAAAGGAAAGAAGACGCGACTCCGTGAGATTCTTGAACGTGTCGTAGTCTTTTTGAGTGCTAAGTTTTACTGTTCTGAATAGGTGAAAGCGACTGCTATGAACCCATGCTCTGCATACTAGGGCGCATGTACACAGTGAATGTCGATCCTCATGGAGCAAGTCAATTATGAGGTCGAAAATCTCCTGTGGCAACGCTCCAGATACAGTGGACATGATGGCACGAGTGTAAGGAGGAGAGAGCCCGCAACCGACCCGGCGCAACTGCCCGCGGCAAGCGATCATTCCACGACACTTGCTCTGAAGATTGTTTGATGTTTGCCCTCCGGCCGCTGAGCAGTAAAATTCCTTGATTGTGGGCAGACACTCTGGATAGAGAACTCTCTTTCAACTTCAACTCGCAAGTCGTAGCTCGCGTCTAGTGACCGAATTGTATGAAAACAGTCCTGGTGCGAATCTTGTCCATAAAAACCCAATTGTGTTATATACTTCTCGATGTGTACTGTACAGTCTAACGTCCCTCTATGCCACTCACATGGGAGAATGGATCACAGAAACACTCCCCTGATCAGCCCACTCACCAAACAACAAGCTGATGCTTTCGCCGTTGTGCGTCCTCCGAATACTCTCCGCGATGGTGGGGCTCACATCGATCGTAACAAGCTTCGCACACAGGGCCTGGTGCTGCGTCTGCGGGATCGTGTTGGTGACCACCAGTTCGACGATGGGCAGTTTGTCGATAAGGCTTATGTTTGTCTCGGACAGTAGACCTGCAGGGAGGTCAAAGACGTGTACAAAGGTGGGGATGGAAGGGGCTTACCATGCGAGATGAGAACGTGTATGGACTTGGCGCCCTTTTCGTAGAGGGTGTTGGCAGCGAGTGTAAGCGTCTTGCCGGTATCAATCATGTCGTCTACCAGAATGGCGACCTATGACAATGTGCGACATTAGCCGGAGAAACGCCCGTCATCAGATGCAGCTGACACACCTTCCCTTTCACATCCCCAACAAGGATCTCCATCTTCTCAGGCGCATCCTCAGCCTTGCCGTCGCGTTTCCGATGAATCAGAGCAAAGTCCACGCCGAGTTTATCGGCTATCGCAGTTGTTCTAACCACGCATACGAGTAAGCGTCGGCCTAAGCGTAAAACCGTGGAGTCACGTACCGCTTTGCACCGCCAGCATCTGGACTGACGATGATACCGTCTTCCCAGCCCGTAATTTGCCGTCTGATATACGACAGCATCAAGGGCTCGGACCACAAGTTGTCTACAGGGATATCGAAGAACCCCTGAATCTGACTCGCGTGAAGGTCCATGGTAATCACATGGTCGCATCCAGCAACCACGAGCATGTTCGCCACGAGCTTTGCGGTAATCGGAGCGCGAGATTTGTCCTTCTTGTCCATCCTGGCGTAAGGGAAACACGGGATAACGGCGGTAATGCGTCTTGCGGACGCCGTTTTGCAGGCGGAGATGAGGATGAGGAGCTCCATTAGGTTGTCGTTGACGTCGCTGCACCCGGACTGAATGATGAAGACATCCTCGTCTCGGACGGACTCGGATATCTTGACGTTGATCTCGCCGTTGGAGAACTTCTTGACGGTGCAGGGGACCAGGGGGACATTGAGCCTATGGTATGTGAATAAATCACGAGTCCGTGGACCGCTTTTTGGCTGCAACTTCAGAAAGCGGCAGCTCACCGCTCGGCCACAGACTGGGCGAGCTCGGGGTGACTATTCCCTGGACAAATTGTCTCCATGTCAGCGCACAGACCATGTTAACGAGGATGCTGGAACATACCCGTCAGAATCCGGATGGAATTGTTGTGATACATGTCGAGTAATAGAGAGAGGAGACTTGTAAGCTATTGCATGAAGATGGAAGTAAGAGGGAGAGAAGGATCGAGAAGGATCGTAAAAGTTATGGAGCAAAAGGGGCAGCTGAAAATTATCTTGATGATTTGGTCGGAACAAACTCATGGCACAGCCACATGGGCTCAGATCCGACAGATGCCGACCGCCAAGAATGGACCTACAGGATCTTCACTGAATGTCATTGGATGCTCTCTACAAACGTTGCATCTAAAAGCGCCACATCTATACTGATACATGCTCTAGGGAACTATCGTAACGTACAGCATCAAGGGGGCACCCTTATCGTGATATTCTCTACCACATACTCTGAGTCAGCATAGCCCAGTATCTGCGGTATATAGGAACTGCGGAACGGAGGCAGGTGAGCAGGCAGATGGCACGTTTACATATCGGAAACATACCTGTTCAGCCCCTTGACCTTCTGTATCTGTTCCGAGTTGTAACTTGCCAACCCCCTACCAACCTCAACCACGCCCGGTTGGCCTCTTTCTACGGCTACCAAGTCCTCGGCCGAGGACGATTTTGGCTCTAGTGCGGATTGAGGTTCATCCGAGTCATTCGCTGGCCATGGTGGTATACCGGAATCGGACTGAACCATTGAAGTTGAAGGTGTAGATGATGATTCTGGATCTGTTCCCTCGACACGACTACGAATGACGATTCTCACTGCCTGGCCCGACGCGAAAGCCCCAATGACGCCTATGACACCAGCGGCCAACAGGCGCCCACCAGACTCTCGGCGAGAAAGCACATTGTGCGCACCGGCGTCTATGAGTACACTTCCGGAAGGATGTAGCGTATGGTTCGTCCACGACTTCAGGTCTCGCATGGGAGCCGAAGACGGCAGAAAGACTGTATGGGGTGGCCTCACAAGTCCTGGCGATGTCGGATTAGAAGGCGGAAATTCTGTGATTGGTATTGGTGAGGGTAGACTTGGACTCGTCCGCCCAGAAAGAGGTTCCAGAGGTGTTCCAGGAGTGGAGGAGACTCTCGTAGAGTTGTGGTATTCGATTATGCTGAAGATGTTTTCTGGTCGTTTGCTGGATGTGATGATGGTAGTCACCCCTGCAGCTGTCGCTATTTCCGCGGCAATGATTTTCGTTTCCATTCCCCCGGTGCCAAGACTGGACCCTAGGGTCGTTGTGCTGACTGTAACGTAGCGTGTCAGGATACCAATACAACTTTGGGATACAGCACTTAACAGCACCTTGACTTCGTATAGCCGCTATCGAGGAAACGACTTCTATCTGTGTGGCCGATGGGTCTTTCCGTGGATTGGAAGTGTACAGTCCGTCTACATCTGTGAGCAGAAAGAGATAATCCGCATGGATCATAGAGGATGTGATCGCAGACAGAGTATCATTGTCGCCGAATTTGATTTCCTATAATTTCGCAGAGATCAGAAGCTGTACAAAGGAGTCGCAAGGATTGGTAGATACGGAAAGAATGACTCACGCTGACAGACACTGTGTCATTCTCGTTCACAATGGGCACAACTCCCATTGACAGCAATTCTTTGAACGTGTTGACTGCATTCAGATACCGGGTGCGCTGCCAATGAAATGTGAGTGGCAGTCATGGCCAGAGAGTACTCCAAGACAGACATCTGAAATATCTCCTCGCGTCAAGAGCACCTGGGCGATTGGCTGCTCGAGGTGTCCGAACAGATCATCCCACATTGCGATGAGCCGTCCTTGTCCAATGGCAGCTAGCGCCTGTACCCACAGGACGATAGTGAGCTCCCCGAATTCCTGCAACATGAGCTACGCACCTGCTTCCCGGATAGACTCTTCGGTCTACTGGGCAGATTCATGCGTTTCAATCCGACGCCGATTGCTCCAGAGCTCACGAGGACAACTTTATGCCCTTGCCGCCGTAGATGCACCACTGTCTCAACGACCGAAGAAAGCGTCGAAAGCAATGGCTGGTGTGTCTGTTCATGTACAATTGAGGATGTTCCTAAGACATTGAAGACAAAATTCGACGAGATGGAAGGAAAACCTTTTTGGTCACGAACCTAACTTGATCACTATGGTACAGGGAGCTCCATTTCGAAACTTTGCCATGATATTCCTGCAACAGTGCAAGCTATAGCTTCAAGTTATGAAGGTGGAGATGGGAGATCGCGTCAAAGAATCAAGTTCACAGCTTCGAGTCAGAGCCGTAGAAATTAAAATATTCGGGTGGTTACGTAAACAGGGGCTTGGTAGGGTTTGCTTCCGTCCACCACAAGTCCACCACACACCGTTACTGCCAAAAACGGGACAAAGCTTAAGGGTTCACCTCGACTTTCACAGTTGAGACTTTCCAGCTTGCACCTGGACTTTGCAGACTCTCCTATATACCACAATGGCTTCAGATCATGGGCATGTCGCCCCCGATGACGGGCGGCCAGTACTTCCACTGGCAGGAGATTGTGGATATCACCATTGATTTCCTTCACGATGATTACCATTCTCTGGGCTCGTGCGCGCTCGTATTTAGATCATGGGTCCCAAGCAGTCGCCTTCACGACGAAAAGTTCGAAACGATCGCACTCAGCCTCCATACATTCGCCCAGTTCTGCGATCTATTAGATCGCAGCTACTGTATGTAGAATCTTTCCGCACCTCGCACCCAGAAGAGAGCTCGAGGCGACTGTCCATAGGCTCATTCCCGGCCCACTGCTCCAACTGCAGCTTCCGGACTTCATGATGCTAGACTCAGTTACATCGCTCTATCTGGGATCGATACTACCACTGCGGGTCAATCTAGGTTACCTGCCGCGACGCTCACAACGTCTCGATGCATCGTACTGTATGACGCTTTGGGATCCCGTCGTAAGATTGACTAGGGTCTCGCACACATTCAGGGCCATCGTACGCAGAGTTCTGTCTCAGTGTCTGTCGGGTGTCACTCTTAGTACGGCTGATGAGCAGGAAGGTCTCAGGAGGTCAGAGAACTTTTTTCCCACAATCTTTATCATCCTCATTATTGTTATTCACACGAGCAAAAGGCTCAGCAGAGATCAGTATGAACCACCCGACACAACAGCATTTTTTATGACACCCGCAGACCCGCCAGTGACGGTCAAACCTGCAAAATTCCAGGTTCTGCCGCATCGCAGAAGTCTCAGATTCACTGCCTTCGGACTTTCCATGGGAGGAACATGTCGACTCACCCCGTGCAGCTGCTTGTACTCCCGCAATTGACTTCTACGCGTTTCGCAGAACTTCCTACGGCGATCGTATTGCTTCCCGAAAATGTTACTCCCTGAGTTTGAAGAGGTCGTCAACGGCCCGGGTAATTTGACGAGACATAACGACAGCTGCTTACACTAATGACGACACCGGTTCCAGGAGTTCCCAGCGTACTTGGATAGCTCTGGTCGATGAGTACCCCGTATGATGTAATGCCTGAGAGTTTGTTGTTCGAATATGTGACCCCACTGACAGTGGAGCCGGTCGCTGCAGCCTGGGTTTTGATGCGAAGGCCATTAACACTGGTCGTCCACAAAGTAATTAATCAATCAACTTTTGCCAAGCGTCATAGCAGATGGTACATACCTGCTGGTGACCGTGTTGCTAGAAATTGTAACACCAGAAACCGTTACACCACTTGCAATAGACCCCTATGAAGCAAATCCGACTGTAAATTGGAGACTCCTGACAGGACAGACTGGACACACAATAGAGATTCCGTGTCCTCCTGAGCAGGTGTTTCCGGTAAAGGTTATAGTCGTTCCTCTGTTGATAGCAAGGCAGTCGTCTACAAGTCAAGGTCGATGAGAACTCGACTGAAGGAAGTTCATGAGCCTTATATACCTTGATTTTCAACTTGACTGTTCTTGATAATCACGTTATTGGCAGACACGTCGAACCCGTCAGTATTTGCTCCCGCTGGTTTCCCGCTGGACTTGCTATTGGATGCAGATCCGGCAGCTGAACAAAATCGCACGAATATGATAAGTGCTCGCTCTAATGGGCACTGGGTAAATGCACACGCACCGTTGTTGACATGAACATTGCTGACGGTCAGGGATGAGCCGCCGATGGCTACGGCGCGTCCAGGAGAGTTCACTACTTGAAGATTGGAGAAAGTACCGCCCATGTTGATGCGCAGCATAGGATCGGGCTTTGTTACACCGCCGTTGATACCTTGGCCGTCCTGCGTAGAGTTGAGACATCCAATAACTTTCCCGACAACGAACTAAGCTTACCCAGTATTGATCACCATTCCCGACGAGGTTGTGGCCACCTTGAAATTATGGGTATCCGCTGCTCATGAGTATCTAAAGAGCCTCTTACCTCCATCAACTGTATACCAAATCAGAATAAACACACCAAGATTGAGGGAGGTTTATATTTACATGTAATGCTGTTTCCTGTGATGCTCATCAGGGGACCAGCCCAGTTCTTGGGACGCGTCAGTGGAGGGAGCTTCGTGGTAAACACGGAAACCTACCGAAACGCCGAAAGTAATCTGTCCAGTCAACGTAACGGTCGCACCGTCAGGTGGAGCCAGTGCGAAAGTTTCTGATAATGGGTATGTGGATGAGGTCACTTCGACTTGAAGACAAAAAAGGACACTTGCGTCCAGCCGGAACAGTAAATCCGCCAATCTGTTTAAAATTAAACATCTAACAATATGGAGAGCAGGGGGTACCTACGTTGATCGTCGTACATTCCTGCGCTGCTGCAACGTCAGACAAGGACTGGATAGTCCCAGTGCAGCGCTTTCCGAGCTTCCGTGGGGCGTTCAAGGTGACATTGGCCTGAAAAGCAGATACCGTCAAGATGGGAACCAAAGGCAACAAGAGGGCAAATCTGGATAATTGATACAACATCGTGCGGGAGCAAAGTACAAAGATTGACCATTCACGAGGCTTTTAAAGCGCAGTAGCTATTTCGTGAGTTAACCATCCGGTGCACATATCCCTACCGGATCTACGGACGGCGGGGAAAATGCAGGGACCACGTCAATGTATCAGCAGGTGCAAAAGATAACTATGAATACTCGCCGCAGGAGGACTTGCAACGCGGAAAGAGCCACCTGTGGGGATGCAACGAACATCATAGGCGTGCGGATAATAAGCGTGCTATAAATAGGTGATTTCCTGAGATCTTCCCCCGAACAAATTTCGATGCGGTCCGCCAAGGAACCGGGAACACCGCTAGCGCTCCAAGGAGTGCTCAGGTGCGTCAGAGTTTGGGCTTGCCGATGTGAGATTGACATGGGATTGATGGTATATACATTGATTGTGCCATATGTGATAGCTTCGCGGAACATTCAAGCTTTCTTACACACGAGCTTGTGAGTGGGCCATGCGAGTCTTTGGCTGTCAAGTGCACATCTATGAGTGGCCGAAGATACGACATGCGACCAGGAAAGACTTGCCACTCGGGTCCACAATAATGGACCAGTTTACACCTATGTATCATCGGCGAAAGAGACGTTGGTTCTTTGATACACATCCACCGACAAAGAAAAGGATAAACTGACCTTGAGCACATCATGAGACTATTGTCTTTGATAGTCGCGCATAGCGCACACTGTCGTACATTCTTCTGCTTCCAAGCTGGTCCGACGTCCGGCCTACCTTCCTTGCTTCCGGTGATAGCTGTAGCGATGGCGTCTGGGATACGACCTTTTCTGTCTTGGGCGAGGGAGTTGTTGATTTTCTCGATGTCGCTAGGTAGCAGTGAAGGGACAAAATTTTCCGGCGTGACGTGGTATATCTTGTGTTTGACATCGGAAGGAGAGGGTGAAGGATTGTTGGTCAAGAAGAGGGGATCAACCTTGTAATCAAGGGACTTCGTTGTGTATGTCGCTCGGACCCTAGTATTGACAGTTGAGATTCCAAGGCGATGACAGACGAGTTCAAAGAGACCTACCATTTGGCTTGACCGTCTTCGTGATATACACCTTTGGCCAAAGAGAAGAAGCGATCAGCTTGATACTTGGTCAGCGCGTCATAGTCGTGGTGAGAATAATTTCCGCAGTCTTTGCATATCATGTGAGATGATGTGGTCGGACAGGTTGAGAACAAAGCCGCGTTAACGCACCGCACGCGTCCGGGAAGACCATTACCAGGAGAAACCTCGTTGTCGTCATATCCGTGAAGAGGAGATGTCCCCAATCTCGCTAGATGCATATTTGACGCATTTGAGCTAAGAATATGCGGATCTGCATGTGATTCCGGTTACCTCACGCTTAGCAGATGCCTTGACGATCTGGGGGGCCAGCCATGATGAGCGAC
>CEMG01178871.1:1077-17297 GCA_001179705.1 Baeospora myosura
TATCCCTTCCTTCCTTCCTGAGCTCCCTCAAAGTCCCACTGGTCGGACTTGGGTCACCGTTGGACGGAATCGTACTCTTTAAAGACCACTTAGTCTCCGTCTAGACTTACACATCACCACCATGACTGCCTCAACCGCGGACGAGGGTGGCAGATATTTAGCAGAGGTCGTACAGGTCTCATTTTGGTCGTTCATCATGATGCAATTATCATGTTTAATTTTCTATACCATGACGATCAGAGGACTCACCGCTGCGTCTTCGCTAGAACTCATGTTGAGGTTTGACTCATACATACCTCAACATGAATAATACCTGATGGGTTTCAACATCGAAAGCGTTGAAATAACAGCACAAACTCTCGTGTCAACTTGACATCATTTTCCTCTGCAGTGTTAAGGATGCGGTGTCCAGCACTGGCGGTAGGACAGTCGTTTGCCGGTACGAGTATTATCAATATGTCGCCTCGGGCTGGCACACTGTGGAGTTCACTCCCCGGCTTACCCTTGCGAGTCACGACGCGCTCACAACGCGCTCATCACGCCAACCTGATGATATTCATGTCGCTGTCGTGATTATATCAGGTTGGGACTGGAGACGTATTTATGCACATCAAGTTCCGAGAACTTTTCGCCATGGAAGTTCCGTACTACGTGTTCACGCACCCCTTACTTCAAAATTAATGTCGCGAATGCCTTTCTATGATATCGCGGACATAGGGATTCGTCGTGGAATAGTCCTTGCTGCATACTCTGCATTTCCAGTACATATTCGTATCTTTATCTGGGTTCCGCGAGACGAAACACTCTCGTCACTGGTCAGACCAAGGTCGGATTGAATCATGCCCTTGTCTCCAATCTAAAAGCTTCAGGAAAAGGCAAACTTAGAAGGTGTTGTTGCGCATTCAATTTGAACCAATATTTCAACAAATGAAATACTAGGATCGATTGAACAATTGCCCACACAATCACATAACACTTTGCCTGAAGACAATCAAGGCTAACTTGAAATTGGGGAGGATGAGCTGAGAGCGATCGGGCTGGGTAGATTTCAGGGTTGGTAGGCAATGGCAGCTTGCGTCGACTCTTGTTGTCTGGCTAGGGATGGGTGTGCTGTTCACAACGGGCGAAGGATTTAGATATTCGTAGCATACATTTGACGCATGTATGTAGTACGGACCCCGGTTGTTCCTTCAYGGGACCGCTCCGGTAATCACCTCACCTCACCTCATTCATAGACAGGGGCTAACCTAGGTTCGGACTCGGGGAAGGTATCATCTAAACGCACTGAAGGCGCAGTACTTACTGCAGCTGGTATTACAGAGGGAGTACTTAACTGACATCAATACACACCTCTCCCGTCTTATTCGCATGCTGCTGACATGAGCTGCGTCAAAGCAAATTTAACGTTTGAACAAAATTCTTGCAAAATTCACAGTGATTCATGAATACAAGCCAGATCAATTCTGAATTCAAGTTCAATCCACGAAACATAGTCCAGAATCAAGTTCGAAGAAATGTATGTATACTAGTAAGAAATTATCGCACAGAATTCGTAGAAGGACATAAAACGGACGCTATGTGCGCAAGGGATAGGACTATTATATCAGCGGTAGGACGTATACCTAAACCATCCCTCCAAGTCTTCCTCCGACTTCACAACGGGCGGGGCACGCACAACAAACGGCGCGTCATCATCGGCCGGTATAGACCTTGACGGGTGTGAAGGATTTTTTGAATAGCTAAAAAATCTTGAGTTTCCATAACGTCGGTACCCTACCTTGTGATAAGATGGTGTGTCAGAATCCTCAACGATGTCGGCTGTGCGGCAAGACCATTGCTCTCACCTGTCTGAAGAAATTTTCGATGCGGGCTTGCTTGGCGTCCAAAGCAGCTGTCTCCTCATCTGTGCAGCGTCCGGATGGTCTGTACAGACCGGGGAAAGTGTAAATGAAACGTGCTGATTGAAGTTGCTCCAGAAGGAACAACCGCGGTAGAACCCAGCCTCCAATTCCTTTGCCTCTCCACTCATCCGCAATGCTGATATCGTCGAGAAGGACGATCACTCGATCTAATCGAGATTTATGTTGTGCCCAGCAGCCCGTGCCTTCTCCGGACGATTTCGCGAGGAGGCGACCTCCCTGGTCGAATACATCGTATGCGAACTGCCCCAATATCTGGAGCAACGATTATTGTGGATTTGAGTGTGTCGTGTCGTAAGTCAGATATGGAGTACATACCATAGAAGAGTGCTCCTCCAATGTGGATAAAAATGTATGCTGAGGCTCCGGGTCGTTCANNNTTCACGATGGGAAGTCGGTCAATTAGCTTTACTTTCACCGTTCCGACGTTCTCGCCCTCTGCATTCTCAATCGTGATGGAAAACTCCTGACGATGATACTGGCATGAGCAGAGCTAAGAAAGGCAGTGAAGACGACATACTTTGAGCCAACTTGGCGATTCATCGTATCCGACATCACCAACTCCTGGCACGGGGCTCAATATCTCTTCATCGTCCAAGCCCTGGTGTTCGACCACGTCGCCCAATAGCTGCGCGCGATCGCGAGCTCTGTCCCCCGTCGTTTTGAGATCGTCGTGACGAAAGTTGCCGAAGAGATCCGAGAGGCGCTTATAGTTACCAGGCGTAACATCCTTCCCTCCTCCGTTGTTTCGATCCTTTGCTTGTAGGTCGGGGCGATACCCGCTGCCACGCTGCAGCCTCAGCGTAAATCCCTCCAGTTGTGTAGGCGTGGAAGGAATGGCAAGCCTGCGGCAGACCTCCTGCATGGTCAAGCATTGTTCTGAGAGACACAGAGCTTGACACGATTTAGAACAGCTGTGATAACATAGATATGTTAGATGCTGGCTGTCATTGGAAGAGCGAAGTATGCGCTTACTACATTGCGGCGCATTTGCATGTAATCATATTCTTCTTTCGAAATTTCTTGGAGGAACAATGGATGCTCGCGCAGCTGTTTGAGGCCATGGGGATTGCTGAGAAGAGAGACGCGAGAGATAGACGCTTGGATATCGGGACGCTTGAATGTGCCGCTTATCTTTCGCGTCCTCCTCGAACCGCAGCAGGTTCCCTTCGCCCGTTCCTCATCGAATGGGGAACTCATACGACATGACTCGACCACGTAGAGCCTATTTGTGATAGAAGTTCAGTAATCTCCCGTAAGCAGCCTGATGATATGATCAAAGACAATCGTTTGAATCCATATAGAAGTTCAGAGGTCTTGGTTCAGAAGTTAGTCCCAGGCCTGTCTGTACAAAACGTGGAACCTACTTGTACACTCTACATAGATTCAGGCAAGGCAAATGCTTCAACTGGAATTCTTGCGTCGGACGATCGCCCGACTCTGCGAAAAAACATGGCGATGTCAAATAACCTTCCGCAATATTTTCCTTCGCCAGTGTGTAGAAAAGAATCAAAGGAATAGGGAGAACGAGACAGGATCTTACGTCTCAACGCAACGTCCAATTCTCGTCGTTCCCGAAACGACACCATGAGGAATGAATCGACCTTAGAGCATCTAGCCGCCCAAAGTCGTATGTGTCACTGAGAAGACGGCGTCGGAGGACGGCGGCTTTCATCCACCCGCCAAACGTTATCACGGAGAAAGCCCGCAGTGCGAAGTGGAAACTCGCCAGCACCTCAATGGAGATAGGACGGTCCGATGACTTTTTCCTGGTGGGAAAAGTGCAAGTGTAATGGATTTCCCCGTCAAGACTGTCCAAGATTCAAAAGGTCGCCTATATAGCAGTATGAAAGCAACTATTGATAGGGAATGGTGAGGTCAGCGTAACTAACTTCAGATTCTCGATGGTTACCTTGTCCTTGAAGTGGGCACCTCGAGGAGCTGCGAACAAGGTCGCGTCGGGGTCACTGTAAACGTTCAAGGGCATACGCCACGTGCACTACCTCGAATGCCGCTTTTGGACGTAACACATATCATTCCGCTCGATATAGACGTTCGTTTGTTGAAGCTGCCATTTCGCAATCTCTCCTCTTACCATCACCCCAACCCCAGCAATGTCGAATATTCTCCATGCTCCAGCGCTTTTACGTCTTCCCAGAGAGATTCTGGACGAGATCCTCACTCAAGTCGACCAACACAAAGACCTCATCAGCCTCGCACTTGCCTCCCATGCTTGTAGCGATCTGGTCGTTCCTCGACATAGCGAATACCGCATTATTCGTGTGAGGCACCGTGTGCCACTTATGTGGGCGCATCTCGCTCGCAGAGCAGACTTAGCACGGAACATCCGGGAGGTGCATTTGTGTGAAAGGCATAACACAGTGGCCTCCGACCACTTTCCCAGCACGCTGATCAACCAATCCGTCGATCCAGCCAGTACCCTTATGGGGGAGGAGACGAGGGTGAGGAACCTATGCGAAGCACTTCGTCATATGGAGCACTTGCGAGTGTTCACTTGGTCGTGGAACTTCTCGCCGCCCGCTCTCCCCACGATCACTCCTCGGTATGAGGAAGCTATATTGCAGGCTCTTTGCGATAAGCCTTCCTTGGCGCATGTTGCCCTTTCCGGAAGATTTGCATTTCGGTATCGAGGCCTTCAAGTCGATGGGAACAGTATCGGTTACCCTGTAAGCCTGCGGCGTCCATATGTATACTGGCACTCTAACACTCTGCGTTCAGCTCTGGAAGATAAATAACCTTCGATCACTTTCCCTTGTGGGTGACGTATGGTTTAAGCCATCCAACATCCCGCACTTGAAAGCGATGTTGAAACAGTCGCCTTCCATAGAGGTGAGAAGATCCCGACCACACATTTCACACGTTGTTGACACATAATTTAGTTCCTCGAGCTTCCGATGGAGGTCCCCTTGCTCGACGACTGTACATTCCCCCATCTGAAGAAACTGAAGATCTACCTCCAGTCTGGCGGCAGTGTGACCCTCGACAAAGCATGGGAACCCTTCATTGATAAGCACCCAAGCATCGAAGAGCTCTCCTGGCTGCCCATCGGGCCTGTCTTCTTAGCTCCGGGAAGCCTGCCTTCTCTGAAGCGTCTGATGTCCAACAGACATCTCGTTGCTGCGCTTGATAAAGGCCCGCTCCCCCGCAACATTGAATGTCTTGACGTTTTGTTGATGAAGGATTCGAGCACGCTATTCAATCTGAAGAACGTGAATGGAGCAAGCTTGAAGAAATTGCGGATCACAGACCTCTGGGGACTGGGGTCATTGACTTGCGTCAATCGACTGGCTGAGCTATTCCCGGACTTGACATGGCTGTCGCTACCTAACGCTCCTCTTTCTCTAGTGAGTTTGTATCAGTCATGTATCTTATTTGCGTTTGCTAATCATCATCTCAGAAAACATGGATTGACGTACTCGCAAGCTTCCCAGCTCTCGAAGTCTTCCGTGGCGAGGCTCTTTGGTCCGCAGTAAACGGAGACAAAGACCAGATGCATCTTGCGATCATGGAGCTCGTCCAGCGCTGTCCAAATTTGCGACAGCTGGACCATTGCGATTACTATGAGAAGCGAAGGGACTATAAACGCATCGTCATCATCCGTGAGGGTTTGTATGGGGAAAATGTACGATATGAGGTGCAAAGGCCTCCGTCGAGGTAGGTAGTGGTGCTCTTCTCACAAATGTCGTTGTTGAAGTTTACTGTCTTCAGGCATCTGTTTGAGGTTTTGGAAGGGACATTTCATTGATTGGGATTGGGCATTTGTGGATTCTTGACATGATACGGGTTCGTGTTTGAGACTCTGTTGATTTCTGATTCATACTGATATCGGATTACTCAGATGTACTATACTTGCTTCTTCTTGGGAGTCGGACACATTAGTCCTTGGAGGCTGCTCAGACTCGAACTGTTGTTGTATTAGTGTCGATGTAAGGTGAACAATGTAGGGACATGACTAGTATGATTTCTTGGAGTTTGGATCCATGTTGTACGATGTTGTATGTAGAGTACGAGATAATCTTCTCCACGATTGAGAAGGAAATAGATGTTCTTTGAACTTCTGGAGACGAAGATGTCAGTTTCAACAGTTTAAATTTTTGGAGAATACCGTGACGTGTCGCCCCAAGTTTCTCACCGAAACTCGTCTTTCGAGAAAGCGTGGTATCATGATCTGGTTGAGCTGAGGAGCTCGAAGTGTAGGTAAGGAATTACACTGGTCAGTTTTATTTCGCTGCGATGACTTTTACTGGCCTCAGTGGCCTGTAAAAACCCTCCCTGGCGTATATTGGGTGCGACATCAGACTTGGGGATTCGAGGACCATGACCTGAGATAGAGTAGAGTTAGACAATCACGAGGGGATACCTAGAAAAACGAAACCTAAGTATATCGAGGTGACCCCGAAGCTGTGGCTCACGATGAGCAGCTTGTGTGCGACTATTTGTAAGGCGGTGACCTTGCCGTGAATCTGTGGCATCGCTAAGCCTCCACCAGCGACTTCACTGCCATCGACGACGACGGCCTCCCATCTCCTATCTGGCTTTCTGAGATCTCCGGAATCCAGCAAGGAGCAATGGCTACGATATCAACAGCGCTACGAAACTTTCAGGAGCCCACCAAGGAACAAATCACGCAGAACTTCTTCTCTCTTCCCTCGTCGGGGCTCGCAGATGGCATTCACGACGAAGACCCATCACAGGAGGTGGAGAAGATGGACATCAACGCTGTGTTGAGTTTGGGTGTGCAAGGCGAGGAGGATTCATATGCGAGTGCACGATCACGCCCGCGATCTTTCATTGTTCATTAACACAGTCTGAACCTCCAGGCTGGCAAGCTATATCTCATGTCTCCTTACCTCACCTTCTCGTCTTTGGATCGCAAGTCGGTGAGGTTTACGATCCCGCTCTCAACTGTGAGACGCGTGGAACGCCTGAATGCTCGTGCGGGAATCTATGCGCTGAGCTTGTCCATGTGGCACGGAGGGAAAATCGTACGCGACGTTCCAGAGCTGAATACACTATGAGATCAATTAACAATGACCTTTCTTAGATTGTCCAGCTGACATCGTTGCGACCAACTGCCGACCTGTTTTGCTCGCTGCTCAGGGAAGCGTTGAAGGTCGAACTCCAACGTGGGCAGATGAAGGCCGTCAAACCTTTCGTTAAAACATGTTACTCGGAGGAACTGGTATCCACGTCGTCCACAGTTGCTGAGAATGAACGCGAAGATGGAAGCTTGATTAGCGAAGAGAAGGATAATGCTGCGCCTCGAGAGTCGACTTATCACGGTGGACTTGGGCTTCGATTCAAGTTTCCTGGAGACCCCAAGAAGTGAGTGTGCCTCTTTTGCGGCTGGAACATTCCTGTTGACTACTTATCTTGAGACTGCGTGAAGCGTCAAAGATCAAACTCTGGACAACATATCTTCGGAGTACATACACCGTTATCTTCCCTGATTGATTGGCACTAAAACTTACCTAGCACACGGACGGAACCTCACCCTTTTGAGATATCCCCAATGTACCCGCCTCGTTCAAGTCGGCCTCCCCAATCGCCTACGAGGGGAAATGTGGGAGACCTTGTCGGGCTCCATCTACCTCCGGTATTCCAACCCTGGTTACTACGAGCGCCTACTAGAAGAGAATAAAGGCAGGACAAGTACGAGTACGGAAGACATAGAAAAGGATCTGCATCGAAGTTTGCCCGAATACGCGGGGTATCAGTCGGAAGATGGTATTGGTGCGCTTCGGCGGGTGCTTCAGGCATATTCATTCAAAAACCCCGAGTTGGGGTATTGTCAGGTATGGGATCGGTGCTCCAATATGTCGACTGTCCGTTAAACCTCGTGCAGGCTATGAACATCCTGGCTGCTGCCATTCTTATGTGAGTGGCATCAAGCCTTAACGAAACGCCGAGTAACGGTTTTGCAGTTATATGTCAGAAGAGCAGGCCTTCTGGCTCCTAGAAGTTCTATGTGACCGTCTCCTCCCTGGATATTACGCGTTCGTGGAACTTTATGTCTCCATCATCGTATCTAATGTCCACATATTAGTCCATCAATGCACGGAACGCTCCTCGACCAACGCGTCTTCGAGTCTCTTGTTCAAAGATGCATACCAATGATTCATGACCATTTTACAGAAGTCGACGTCCAACTTTCCGTTGCTTCCTTACCGTGGTTCCTGAGTTTGTACGTTTTCTTTGGCCAGTTATATTCTAATAGTTTGAGAAACGTTTCCTAGATTCATAAACAGCATGCCAATGGTGTTCGCTTTTCGGATAGTCGACTGTTTCTTCTGTATGGGGCCCAAAGTTTTGTTTCAAGTTGGGTAGGTGCTTTTTCTCGTCCTTCTCAGAGACACATTGTCTAACTAGTACTGTAGTCTTGGTCAGTAGCCCACGACCTACTCCAAATCCCAAGTCTAATGCGCTGTTGTCGTGGTTCCAGCTATTCTCAAGATAAACGGGGAGAAGCTCCTCCAGATACAGGACGATGGAGGTTTCCTAAAGTATGTATCTCGCTACCTCTGTCATCATCCACTCTGTCTGACAAATTGCCCAGCCTCATGCGAGATTACTTTGCTACTCTTGGAGAATCGGCACATCCGACGTCACCCGATCCCCGTGCTCGCGCTATCACTCGCTTCCAGGAATTGCTCTTGGTCTCGTTTCGTGAATTCTCTGTAATCACGGACGAGATGATTCTCTCTGAACGGAAACGTTTCCGAAGTGAGATCATCCATAGCATTGAATCATTTTCCAAACGGTCGGCCATTCGGAATCTAAAAAGTCTTGAGCGCTTCAATAAGGAACAGGCTGGCTTCATCTATGACGCGTTGTACCAAGCCATTTGTGCTGTTCCACCGCCACCTGTAGCCAATCCTCCGTTGTCACTTCTAACTACTGATGGAATGGAAGAGAAACCTGAGACGAGGATCGGTTTAAGGACTTTCCAGTATTTTCTTAGCGAGGTCGCTACATGGGCGAGAAATGAAAGGATTGTTAGCAACGGGTTCCAGGTAGGTGACTTCTCTTTTGTGATCCCCGCCGCTTTCTGATGACAACCGCCAACATTTAATTTGTAGCAACGAATAGATCGTGAAATCGCAGAACATGAGTTCATTGATCGGCTTTTCTTCTTTTGGGACTCAGCATGTCGCGGTGCATTGTCGTTCCAAGTGCGTTCACCGTCGGAGTCGCAATTTCTTTCCGCATGGGTGTTGATTTGTTGTCGATTTATCTAGGATCTAGTCTCGGGTTTGGATGGTGTGATGTTCAACGACCTGATGGAAAACATCGAGTGGTTTTTTAACTTGCACGACAAGAACAAGGACGGTTATCTTACCAAGGACGAAGTTTTGACCCTTTCAGAGTCCTTCCTAGTACGTTCAGGTTGCCGCTTTCGTCTTGTTTACTCATATATTGCCTTATCAGTTCATATTTCGGTATGAGGTCGGGGACGCATACCTTGGAGCGGTCAGTCGATTTATGACGAATGCGTTCGAGTATGGCGATGCATTACTTCCTCAAACCGAACCGACGGGAGAGGGAGATGAGGAACCGGTTTCGCCACCCCCGTTGGCTTCCAATCAGCCGTACCTCAATTTACCCACGTATGCTCACCCCACAAGGCTTCCTATTTTGCCTCCGAGCTGATGTTCACTGATCTTAATCGATCAGGTTCCGCATGGTCGTCCTTGCCGATGAGGTATTGGAGTCTTTCTTCGAAACGGATCTTTCTGCTTCATTCAGATTTGACCCTCTACCTGATCTGGATACACCGTTGTCCAACAATGGTTTATTGGGGGACATATGGTCCACTATTGCCACTGACAGTAACAAGAAGATCTTCAACATGTTCACCGATGAGATCGGGAAGACTATCGGGAAGCACCAAGTACGCTGGCCATCTTTCTGATTACTCTTCGTCTCTTACTGTCCATGCTCATTTGACCCCCAAGGTTATCCATCGCCCGTCGATCGGACGATACACCAAGCTGGAAGAACCCAAAGCGCGCGAGTCGCTCCTCACACCATCTATGCGTCATTCGACCTCAAAATCCAGTCTCCGAACGACAGACAGCTCGGCCACCTTGGCTTCCGCATCATCGCTTAGCGTGGATACCAATGCGGAGTTACCTACACCCCCATCTGCCAAATCGCCATTTTCGCCGATGCCTATAGTTCAAGCTGCCAACGCTGCCCTCCTGGAGCGCACAGCGTTTGCTATTGATGATGCGAAGGACGACGACGAGGACAGTGAAAGTGATGTTGATGGAGAGGACAACGATGACCAGGTCATGGACGAGGTGCGTTCTAAGTCTTCTTTTTCTAATTTCTGATCGGGTTGATGTACATGCTGACGATTCGGACCGACAGGTTGATGCTTTCCTTGAAGCACACGACTCTGGGCTGACAGATGCTGACAAGAGGGTCGCGAATGGTAAGTCTTTTTTTGATCCATCGATATCTTGAGCTGACGGCTGGTCAGATTTATTGAACGCCGAACCGGTCAAGTGATCTCGGGACCCACTGTTTCGGCGAGGCTGCTATTATGCTCTCCGCATTCTCATTCGTACTTACTTGCTGTTTTGAATGCATACGACGGACTGGTATATAAAGCTTTGTATCACTATTATCGGATTTTTATCTCGAGGTTGGATCCTGAAGGCTGGTAGAGAGGTGCCGAAGAAGGGCTATTGGTATTGTCAGGTAAGCGTTAAAGGTCTCAGGGCCCCTGTGAACAAATGAAGGAAGATAAAAGGTACATGATGATACAGATACAGATCCAACGGACGGGAACAGCACTCTCGTCTCATCTCTCAGTTCCAAGGTCCGACCATATCCGAATGGATAAATCAGTATCTATGGACCCGGTAGCAATCATGTTCTGTGTGGGGTGGGTCTACAATGGCTCTCTCGATTAGCTTTTCGGTAAAAGGGAGGAGGTGGACGAACGGCAACGGCAACGACTACGTCTATAGGCAAGATGATCCTCAGTAAGTACGCTAGGGGAGTGTATGCAGCAGACATACCCTGATGTCCCTCTAAAATCTGTACTATCTCGCGTGTTTGCAAATCCCATATGTAGGCCTTATTATCCTCACTTCCGGCGACGATCCACTTTCCACCAGTTACGCTGAAACAAGCAGAAATACAATACTTGGCGTTGGTGTGCCCTGTGTACGTCTTCAGACATCGCGTAGTCTGGTAGTCCCACAGGCGGATAGAACTGTCGTGAGCGGTAGAAAGGATATATTTGGAGTTCGGGGAGAATTGCACATGTTGACTGACGACCGGGTGCAGTGTTAGTCTATTAGTGCAGTGGGACTTGATAGAGGAGTAGCTGTGTACCAGATAGCGTCATGTCCCTCAGCCAGTGTTTTGAGACATTGCCCATCGGTTGTGTTCCAAATACGGCTAAGGTAGAAAGTTGATCGAAGTTAGGAAAGCCCTTTATGAATGGAAGATGACAGAACGTACATGAGCCCATCTAATGCACATGAGACAATCAAAGTGGCATCTCTATTGAAGTGGACCGCAGTTACGTAGTCCACATGCGCGTGCAGTGTCTTCATGCATTTACCTATGGAAGTGTTGAGATTATGACGTAGCTTGAGATAGGAGGTGGACAAGACCTCGAGCGGTATTCCAAACCCTAACGTCGCCGTCGCATCCTCCAGAGACGAGCAGATTGGACGCTGTGTTGTAATTCAGGCAGAAAACCTCTTTCGAGTGTCCTCTGAGGTGTTTGTGCGTCAATCCCTTTACGAAGATTATAAATCAAATGAGGGTGTATTTGACAAGTCGTAACATACAGTATCAACTTCCCAGATCCGAATCGTCGTGTCATCAGACGCAGACGCAAGATAGACGCTATCAGAGGACCACGCAATATCGGAAAGTCCTTTCGTGTGCCCATTCAGATTGCGGACGAGTTCGCCAGTGAACGGGGACCAGATTTTCACCACATTTTCAGCGCCTGACAACGGGTTGATCTGACATATTGAACTGACGGGCGTCAAGACAAGTGAAACAGTACGGACCGCTAGATGCTAAAAGTGTCCCATCAGGGCTAAATTTCACGGCTGAAATTGACATGGTGTGCCCTCTGATTGTATGTCGGAGTTCGTAATGAGGTCTTTCACGAGAAGCTAGACTGCTTATTGGATTCGGGTTCGCTGGCGCTGGTGGTAATGGGGCAGCTGCTTCCTGATGCTCAGGGACCTGTGGATCGTCTTCTGTAGTCTGAGATGCAGCATCGTCGTCAGTAGAAGAGTCGCCCATGTCGTCTTGCGCGTGCATCATGAATTGGATCTGTGGGCGGATGAGGGTAGAGTTCAAAAAGTTCATCGGCAAGAATTTCTAATTTGGGGGACTTGCTTGGCTATATTTGGCGGAAGCCTTGACGTCGACACTGACAGGTATGGGGTCTTTACGTAACCGATTTGCCTCCGAATGCGCAGTTCGAAGTCTTGTTTTCCTTCTTGTCGATCCTCAAGTACCTATCCTCCAGGGTCCATTGTCCAATGACATCTGAAGGACCAAATTTAGTCCGCCACGGCGTATACACGGCTCCGGAAGCCCTGAAGAGATCCTCGCCTACGAGCAACGACGATGACCGAAACCATGGGTTCGGCGGCCAGGTTGGTACTACAGACGTACCGATTTTTTAGGTTTTATGGTCAGCACTTATAGTATGGTCAAGCAGGTATCTCTTGTGGCGCTACAGGAGCTTTCAAAGTTTATCTCTGTGTCACAAATCGGTATCGCTAGTTATACGCCTCAGCGCTGGTAGGCAAACTCTGGAGTCGACTTCACTGATCTGGTGGGCTTCAAAACAGGGCATGCCCTGGCATGCCCACCACAGGCGCCCCAAGGGGTTTACGGAAGCAAAAGTCTATCTACATCTGGAAATGACCTCGTGCTTCTTGATCATAAGTTTCGACGGCTGCTACTAACGCAAGAGGTTTAATGAGATCGGCAATGATCTCGGCAATCTTGAGTTTCGGTGACATTCTCCCTGAGTCTCTGGCGATCGCCCAATTGCATCGGCATCTCATTGTTCTGTCTGTGCCCAATTGGTTTCTAAGTACAACTTCTCGACCTTTATAAACTCGTGGTGAACCTCACTTTGTATACACCCCACCCCCCCCTACCGATACCCTCCATTCGATGCCAGGATTTCTATCCACTTCGCCTGTCGGCGACCTCTCTTGTGTCCCTTCTGACTCCGGCGTGGTAACGGGCCGCAAGACGTGGAAAACGTCCAAGGAGAAGAACGAAGCCGTGTGGCCGCCACATCTCGAGGGAAATCTTATACAAGGTGTGATTTCATACAACTGCTGGCTTTTCTAATTTGCTAATGTCACATACAGGCTTGGAAATCTACCGACCAGACTGCAAACGTCCAACCAAAGACTTGCGTCGGTTTCCAAAACGCAATCGTTGGTTATCCGAATACATATTGAGCAACACAGGACAGCTGCGGACCGCGAAGCAGGTCAGTAGTCGTCTCCAGCAATTGAGAGGTACTGGGGATCTTCGGAGTAAGTGTTCTGGGTATGTTCACGCTCCATAGTACTAATTGATATCTTCAAGTTCTGTATCTCCTCTCCCGCCGAGAATATCCGGATCTCCCAGCCAAAAAAATATCAGCACCTAGGCCCTCACGGAGGCCCTCAGGGCTGTCGGAATCCTCTATATCTTCGGCCTCATTGCTATCCTTCAGCTCTCGTTCACCTTCACCTTCGACTTGCACGAGCGTTGAATCCTACGGACCCCCGCTCACGATAGTAACGAAGTCAGACGTTCCCCAGGAGACGACAATCATCAGCCCACCATCGCCTCCACAAACCGTCATCTCCATCGATCTTCGTCACCAGCGTCCGCCTCTACATGCAAATGCTGGATCATATGCATACAATCGGGCGACTGTCTATCCTGCGGAGAACACCATCTTCCAGGGAAAAGCTTCACTTCGCGAGTCTCCTCATCGCCATGAGGTGGCCCCTCGCCATATATCCCTTGTTGTCCCTCGGCCTCTCCGAACCACGGCACCGAATGTGACCTTCGTTTCCTCAACAGTGATACCCACTTCCAGTCATTTCTCTTTCTTTCGGGTCTTGTTAGACCGCGTGCATGTGCATTCTGAGCGAACGAATATATTTCTTCTGCCTTCGGCCCCACGCCAAGCGGGAGACCCAGTTGACACTGGGGTGCAGTTTGTGTATGGGACGAGGTTGATTCCGGAGTATTGGTTGAATTTGTGCCAAAATGCTGGTCAGTCAATCTCATCGTATCGACGCGTTTGGGTTTCATCTAACTCGCCCTTCGGACGCAGACCTCAAACAATGCACGATAGTTCAGGAGATCTACAAAACATCTTCACACCATACCCCATGTCCTGCTTCGACGTCTATACCCGCGGGGAGTGTGGTCATACTGTCCTTTGTGTATAATTTCACCGGTCCGTCCCAACTGGCCCTCCCTGAAGAACAGTCGGAGTACGAGGCACCAACAGCGACCGCCGCATTGAGGACATCGCCGCTACCTTCCGGATTCACCGACCCACCTCTATACCCTTTCACACAGAGTGCATTCTCTCCCTCAGAATTATCCCCCGATGTTCCCTATCCTTGTCCTACCGTCGATGACCAGAGCGATCACCCTGTTCCCTCGACACACACTCTTCCAAACGCTGGATACACCTACTCTTGGAACACCCAAGACATTCCTGATGCCCACGATCAACGAGTGACGGGCCATACTTTGTTGGGCGATGCACACTCGCATTATCGCGGTGCAGCTTCCCTCGACTGCCACGCGCAGTACTATCCAATGCAGGACATGGATGCCCTATACGATGTTCGAGACAGTCATCCTTATCATCCTTATCGTCGTACTTATCCGACATACGGTGTGGATGGCGATTGGTCGAATATGTCGAGCCTCTCTGCATATTCCGGTCACTGAGTCAGGTTATTCATCACTCTACTAGTTTACTTACCATAGTTTTCTGTACTTAGTGTAGTCTTTCAAAAATTGTTGTTACCAAGAATCTGTGGCGTCAACTTGAGTGGAGGTCCGAGGACACGTCGATTGTTATCATAGCTATAGCAGGCTATAGCTATAAGATAGGATCTATTCTGATGGATGGCATGACGCTGGGTTCGGAAAGGTTCAGCACATGATTCATAAGCTCCGCGCAGTCTGGAAAATAATATGGGCGCCAAGTAGATCGTCGAACCCTTCGAATCGAAATTGGGTACATGCCATTAACCTGCATTATTTAACATACTAACTAGTTGTCTGGATATCGATACCGCCTAAGCCCGACATAGCACCTGCGAACACCACGGGAACCTCGTATGGTAGTTTGATGCGCTCTGTCGAGCAACCATAGCCAATGATATGGTGGCGCGAAAACTAACTTCGGATTGCCTAAATCAGACGTTTCCCTGAGGGATTACAGGAGCGGTCAAATGTACTATATTCAGTTGGCGTTGCNNNTTGCCGCAGCGAGGTGTTGTACATGAGCGGGCTTGGCGAGGACACTATCACCAAATCGAAAAAGCTTCCGGCGCCGAGCGTTGACAGGCGTTGCCGTTGGCAATGAATGTTTATTGCCACCTTGGAAGCGAGATTGATGATCTCTCGATGGCAGTCAAGTCTCGACGTCATAGATTTACATCCACTAGTGACCAAAGGTCAGACACTTCGAATCCACTTAAGTTCATCTTACCCCTGGAGATTTAAAATGCCTCTTCCATTCCAACGCTCAACTTCATTAACCTCAGAGAAGGGATGAAGATGAGATGTGGCCGCGGGCCCTTTGCGAAAAATTCGCACTCTTCATGTGCTCGACATGTCGGATAGTACGTGGCTGTACAGCGGTTCGGACTCGATAGAAATATCAAGTACAGTTTCAAGTTGAACATACACGACTCGGATTCACGAATGTCCGAGCTTGTCCGAGTGACTTCTCTACCGGTACACCTTAAAATCCATAACATTTCCAATGCGAACAAATTTGAAGGTTGATCAGAACCAGCAATATTCTCTGGTACCAAGTACACCCTTGACGGAGTCTCAAGATGAAGCTACCACTAGTATGATCGAAGTGAAACAGCAAATCAACCAGGGCGAACTCCTGAGCCTCACCACCGCAGAGTTGATACCAATTTGGGATGGTGCCGCTAACGACGGTACCGAGAAGGGGATCGACGGGGACACATGTAATGTAGCCAGGAGCGAAGCCGAAAATTCACTCGAGGTAGGCGAACT
>CEMG01178897.1:10849-24582 GCA_001179705.1 Baeospora myosura
GCGACGGTTTTCGGCTGAAGATCTCCACGAGAGAGGTCGCCCGTCTGTTTTACTTGGGTTTCCTCAGTATGGCCAACGAGCTCAAGGGGTGCGCGCGGTTCCTCATTAGTAGGAGATAGATCGCGGTCCTCATTATCGGAAACATCCCTTCGGAAAGCGAAGTTCGACGACGGCTCTTCAACGTCGCCGCTGTAGTGCCGATGTGAATGGCTGGCAAGTATATGATGTGGGTATCGTCCTCCACGACCACGGTTGAATCTCCAGGAGCCACGAGGCGGATTGCAATCCCGGAGTTGAACTCGCATCGTACGTCCGTCGTGAACACGATTATGCTATGACAGAGAGATAAGAACATAACTCGCTCGAGAGCAGGAAAAGAGTCAAACCTCCTCTGACACTGCTCGAGCAGGGGACTCTGTGTTGTTAAACTTGACAAAGGCGAACGAGGCTCGCGCGCTGGCTATATCTCGCATATTATTTAGTCAATGGTCGATCAATCTTCGAAAGACGAGAAATCTCACCTGGTCGTACCAATTTGACGCTCTCGAGACCGCCAAACTTCTGGAAATAGTTGCTGACCTTCTCTTCGTCCCATGCACCTGGGCCAAACATTTCCAACCCACCAACGAACAAAGTGGTAGGATCCAACACTCGTTCTATACGACTCATTTCATCCATATACATACTCTTTTCATGAGCATCGTACCCCTTGAACGGCGTAATATGGAAGTCGCCGCCGTCGCTAGTTGGCGTCGGGGGAAACATCATACTCGGCGTCCTGGGCGTTATGGGGGACATGCCGAGCCCTGGCGTGGGAGGCATAGACAGCTCCTGCCCACAGTCCTGATACGAAAGAAGGTCCTCGTGACTATCTTCCGGCGCACCCGACACTTCGGCGATGACTCTAGGGGTGGTGTCGAGAGATACGGACTTGAAAGGAGGCCTGAATCACCGACAAGGTGATTATAGGCAGTCGTTAGTAAAATTAAGATAGGAGAAGGCCCAGAACAGAGAGTTACTGACCCATCAGCTTCTTCCTGCTTCTCCGATTCAAGCAACTGGTGCTTCTTTTCACCCCAAACGCCACAGGTATCCAATTTACGTTCACCCTTTGGATCACCGAGAGGTGGAAATTCTTCCGTCCAGTCAATGGTCGAGGTGCGGACTTGCCCGCCTCCATCGACGAGCGTGGAATCATGCGAGAGGCAAGGATCGTCCAGGGACGGTAGTTGGGGAGGGTAATCCATCCCTTCAGCGCTGACGTCCTCGCTGATCGAGAGTCCCGCCAAAGCCTCGGGCATATCACCAGATGCAGAGGCGCTAGAGCTCGGGGCTGTGGCATCGTTCCCCTCAACGGCAGAAGGGGTTTCATGGGGCCCTGTGGAAGGCGCAGCTGAGGTGGCGCGAACCTGGTCCATATATGCTTGCTCCTGAACGTGAGGTGCCTGAGGAGCGACATTTTGGTGGAGGACACGATTGTTCGGGTAGGCAGACTGTCGATCGTAGCCGTACATAGTCGGTTGATGCGCCCACGTCACTGTGAGATGAGGAACCCGGCGAAGGGTCTGCGAAAAGATGGACTGTCAGATAGAATTTGAAGAAGGCGCGACAAAACTAACCATCAATGCAGCAACACAGTCGTCACGGTGCGACCATTTAGCTTCGAAGCATCCGCTTGCCATGGCGGCAAGACGAGGCGCGACGTGCGGGTAGGGCATATCCCTGCCAAGATTGCCAGCGTCGATGTGGTCATGTTCTAGATGGATTAGAGGTTTTTAAAGATCCTAAGTAGAGATATCTGCGTTACTTACCATTACGGGAAGCTTGGTAGGGCTCAAAGGACTCCAGCGGTCCGAAGTGAGCCGCGATGGTCCGTAGAATCTGTCAAAATGGAGAGGCAAAATGAGTAAGGTACACAAACAAAAGCACAACGTGGTCAAGAGCAAGTCCACGGATGAGTATATGCTATGCGAGCGATCGTAATCTCAATGAATAGAGATACGATTTCGTCCCTCGATGAAGGCTATGATGCAAGACTAATACGAACCTCGACATCAAACGTCATTGGCTGTAAATGAAGAACTGAGTCGCCGAAAGATTCGTCCGGAAGTTGACCCTTGGACGCAGCGGTACGGTTAGCTGCCTCGACAGCTTCACCGTTGTAAAGGATCGACGAGGACCTGAAAAAACAGAAGCATTAGGAGTTGAAATGGAAACGATAGCCATATCACTGACTTCGAATTCCTGGGCCTCCACATCCTCATCGCGAAGGGAAGCTCTAGGTTTACGGTTTCGCCTTGATGGTAGTTGCCGGCAGGGCCGCTCCCAGCGTTGTTGGCTGGGACGAACTGTACTGGGGTGCTACATAATATAACGCGTCGTTACGACGATGAACAATAGAAAATGTTGGCCGCGCTTTACCGATAGGAAATCAAAAGCGCTCTGAAGGCCCTGGCGGGCTCAAAGCGCAACACGCGACCCAGAAAGGGCTTGGGCTCGCTAGCGTGGAGGGTGCGAAGCAAGTCTGTAGCTGCTGCAGCGTCCTAAAAGACCAGGTGTCAGTGGCTTGATCCCCGAAATTCAGATGGTTCGAAAACCAACCTCGCATTGAACAAAGGCGCACGCTCCGCCCCTGGTGTCGCGGACGACCTTGACATACTTGACCTGGGCGTGAGCAGTCAGATGATTAGAAAGCAGTTGGCCGAGCTCATGATGCTCGATGTTTATCGGAAGACTGCAACATGTTGTGAACAAAGGCGCATATATGCGGTGTTGAGCCTTACCTTCCAACAAAGACACTTGCGTCATGGGGCATTTTGTCGTGCGTTCTCTTGTTCGACGCGTCGGCAACAGGTACAGCTGTGGCGGCGGCAGCGTCGGCAACGTCTTCAGCAGTCGACTCACGAGAATGAGGAGAAGGAGGCGGTGAAGAAGGAAGAGAATCAAAACGAGTGCCCCATGCACGGGGCCTAGAGGGATATTTTTGTGGCATAGAAGAGGTAGTGAAATGTGGAATGTGGTTGTAAGCGGTGAGATGGTGGGAGAAGGAGATAGAGGTGCAGGAAAGGGGAGTTCGAGTTTGAAAGAAAACCTACGGGATGCCGGCCGGTGAGAATCCTGAAAGTGACATATTCTAGAGAAATATTCGATTACGCTTTCGCGATTTCCCCGGTCCTGGTTCGAGTTCGGAATTTTGAGCGCGATAAAACACGTTCAACGACGCCCGACGCACCCTGGGATTGCGACGATCCGCATGTTCTGTGGGGCGCTCATTCCATTCATGTCATGTCAAAGGAAGCCAGAAAGAATTCGAATAGATCATCAGTTCTCCCCAGATGCACTGGTCTTTCCAGCTCTGGATCTGTATTTATCCTCCGCGGATGTCGATGGAACTCAAGTCCAGCTCAAGTCTGTTTCAAACCTCGCTCTCGCCTGGACAGAAAGCATACAGACACAGAGACACTACATCCACCCGCCATTGCGATCCTCGTGTCTGTAAACGCAGTTTGACCTGAACCACCAACAAAGACCCAACGTGGGATAAGCCATTTCGTATTGGCAGTTTGCGTATCCTCCTTGAGCAAGCATCGCTTCTTGATGGAAATTTAGAAGTCTACGTCTTCCGGCCAGACTGATCTGCGTCTTGCTCGACATTAAGACAGAGCTGGTTATCGCGACCCAGTGCACAAGGTGAAAAGCCCATTATGTATAGATGACTAGCTTCTTCCTCTGTCGGAGAGACAGATCATTAATTTTCCAAAGGAACATCGGGCCCGAGGGAACCGGTTGCGCAGGACCGGGAACAAGGCCAGGGAATTCAAGAAGAGCTGCCGGGGGTCGAGCCACGAAAGAAATGAACTTGGATAGACTTGAATTTATTTTGTTGAAAGGAATTCGAACGCTCAGGGGGTTGCTGGGGGTTTCGTCCAAAAAAAGTTCATTTGCAACTCCGACGACTTTGACCTTCCACTGACCTTCGACGTCGTTTTCTGTACTTCTATCCTTTCAACATGTCAGACGACGGTTTTGGTGGAGGAGCGGGTGACGATTTCGACTATGGTGGTCCGAGGTATGCTTTTCTACAATAATTCCCTGGTGTCATCGAAAGCCAACTCTGTGTTTAGCTACAACGAAGACGCCTTTGTGCGTACCTTTATGCCTAATATCACATATATATCCCCTTTTCTCAACCGGGCATTTCTTCTTTCGTTCCAATTGAATTCCCTCCTTCGTGTGATATCCTTAGGACGATAACTATGATCTTCTGGCGACCGAACTGCCAGATGGCGAACACCCAACGGGAGAGGAAGGTATCGCCACCGGCGAGGATGGAGCTGGCGTCAATGGTGCCGACCACGATCAGGAGATGGTGAACGGGGAAGAGGGACAGGATGGTGCTGGTTCCAGTGCGAATGCAGGCGCAGGCTTGACGGGCGAGCGACAACCGAACAAGGACAGAGTCACGACTCCCTATCTCACAAAATACGAGCGAGCACGAATATTAGGAACCAGAGCATTGCAGATCAGGTGCGCCTTCCGTCCATGTATTCTGTTCTGCTCAGCTAAACGTCTTTACACCGCTATACAGTATGAACGCGCCCGTTCTCGTGCCATTAGATGGCGAAACCGACGCCCTTCAAATCGCCATAAAAGAGCTCTCCCAAAGAAAAATTCCCCTCATCATCCGCAGATACCTACCAGACGGGAGCTTCGAGGACTGGAGTGTATCAGAACTGATTAGCGATTAACGGAGATGCTGCACTCTGTTTTTTTGTCGCCCTTATTACTTATATTTTGTTTTCATCCGCTTTGACATATACAGGTTTGATGTACCATGACCTACCATGACTCCCTGCACACATCTACGTCCAAAATTATCTTATGGCGTTTGGTTGCTCACAACTCTTTAATCGTCTGTTATTACATCCCAGCAACGGGAGAATCGATATAAATGATGCAATAGAGTAAGATATAATAATCTTTCCCATTCAGACGCCTCAGCAAACCATCCTCTTCCTCGTCCGACTCTGCGACGCCTTCGGCTCCTCAAAATCAAGGGCAGACTCGACAGAACTGGTCTTCCTGAGAGGCGCCTTCCTCGCAGCTGGCCTCGAAGCAATTTTCCGTCCTGCTGCCTTCCGCGGCTGACTGACGGCATCCTCCATGGACACATCGACAACCTTCCTTCCAGTCACCTTCCGCGGCGGGCTGTTGATACCGTGCATAGAAAGATCAACGGCGAGAGTCCCGACCTCATCAAGGGCGTCTAGGTCGGCGATCTGGTTCGTGCTGTCACCAAACAGTAACCCTCGAGCCTCGGGCTCAAGACCAGGACCTTCTAACGATTGAATGCGTTTCTTGGAAGGGCTGGACTCGAGGTTGTAGTGCGATGCTGTCTGGCGACGTTTGCTCGGAGATCCAGGCGAAGTGATCATCTTTGCGGGAAGCTGCGACGACGTCGCGTCGGGTGTGCTGAGAACCATGTCCATGGAAGAGCTCGGGGGGATGTTCTCCTCCTCCAGGCGTGTTTTCTTCTTCATATCTATAAGGCGAATCAGTATGAAGCGCATGTGTGTATATATGCGACGACAACGAACCTTTGGGCTTGCCCTTGACTCCTGCGGCTGCCACAGGAACAGCCTTGACGGTCTTGAACATTGTGTCGATGCTGACGTCACCATCCCCGGCAACAAGAGTCTGTTGCACCTCCCAGTCCGCAGGGCGCATCTTCTTCCAATCTTCAACGACCTTCTCGGTCCACACATCCGTCTCGCCCGCGACGTGGTAGTCAATAATATCTGCCCACTCGGCACTGGGAGGCGTTCTGTTCACGAACACGACCTTGCCAGCCCAGCTCTTGGATTTGGAGGTGGTCGGGCATGAACAGGACGCGTGAACTGTCTTGGCGAAGTCTTTGACGAGTTTCTTGAGACCGTGGACTTTGAGTGACGTGCCCATGATAATTAGCATGTCAGGTTTGCGGGAAATATCCGACGTTTGGATGGTGCCAATATCATCTCCAAGGGGATGGGGCTCGTCGTACAGGACAATGGCGGGCCGAAGCGTGCCAACTTTAATTGGGCGAGCAGAACGAGCGACACGCGCTTCAGCTAGAACAAAGGGATTGTTAAGAATGGAGCGAGAAAGTTTGAACAAGAGACACTCACATCGTTGCAAACATTCAGGGCAATCTGGAGATTTGCCTTGGTTGAAAAATTCGAGATGGTCAGCCGTGCAAGGGTACTCCGCCGAGCAGGATATGCATCGAACACGGTGAATGTCGCCGTGAAGTTGCACATTGCGGACCGCCTTGGTGTTTATCTTTGATTTCCCTTTGCCACTCGTCTGTGCCTCTTTGCTGGCACTGCTCAGGATCCCAACACGCGCTTCGAGTCCGTCGATGTTCTGGGTATATGAACGAAGCAACCGCTTCTTGCTATCGAGCGTTTTGATAAAATGGTGTGTGGGTGTGGGTGTCGCGGCGTCGCAGGACTGTTTAAGCTGTGAGATGAAGGTATAGAAGACGGCCGTCGACGTGGAGTCTCGGAACAGTGATGCATCGAATAGATCCCGTCCTTTGAGGACCACGTCTGGGTATTGCTGCTTCACGAGTGCATATAGTCCATCAGAAGACCGAAAGTCCTACAATTTGCGAATTAGCCAAAGGCGAGATCAGATGAACTTTATCAACTCACAGGAATGCCAGAAGAGCATGATATGCCAGCCCCTGTGACGACCACAATTTTCTTGCATTTCGCAACAGACAGCGAGAGGTCGGCAAGGGAGCGCCTAGTGTGTGAGTCAGACTTGAGAGCCGCCAAGTCGAGAGTGACGGTCATGGTCAAAAGCAAGGGAGTTGAATGAGCCCAATGTTCGGAATTCAGAAACCAAACAAGGACACTTTGGTTTTGTTTGGTCTCAACGCGTAAAAGACGCGTTCGTCAGGTGATCACCCTCGCTTTCCTCATTTTCACCTTAGGCTTTTGAACTTTCTACCAGGTGGCTCAGACTCTGCTCCCTTTAAACCACTTTTCACTGAAGCCGATTCTCAGTGACACGTAGAAGACTGTTTAATTCTCATTTACCAACTTGTATCGCGTCGCAATCGCGTCCAGCTGGCCGTTTTTGATCATCTTCGAGTCAGGGTCCTACTGCCACTGCCAGTTCGGCCTCGACCTCCCCCCATCCTATCACAGCAATGGCGTCCATAGTCCTCAGCAGTATGTCTATACTATCAGCTATGCGTCGCTATGCTGAATGCGTTCGCAGCTATTCAATTCCCTTTGGAACTGGTGCAGCTGATTGTTGACCATCTCTGGCGGAATCGCAAAGCTCTTCGTACCTTTTGCCTTGTGTCCAAGGCTTGGCGGGATGCCGCTATCAGACATTTGTTTGATAAGGTTTTCCTCGATGAGGATAACGACTACATGCGATGGAGTGCTCTCATGCGATCTTCCCCCGAGATTGCCACACGTTGTGTCCGCAAAGTGAAAGTCTGGAGCTCAATCCAGAGTTATGCCGTGGCGATTTTGGTGCCTATGCCGAGGGCTACTGGTCTCGAATGGTGCCCTTCTGACACTTCCAACAAGGTCACCCCCGCCATCTCTGATTTCCTATCACTCCTACCCTCGCTCAACAAGCTGCAGATGGTGGATAGTTTCGACAACGTCCAAGAATTCGAAAAATTCCTCAGTATGTGTCCTAACCTCAGGAGACTTCATATAGACGAGAGTAACATTGTGGAGCTTGGCCCCCCTGCGACGTCTTCCGATGCATCCCACTTGAGCCCTCCTGTTTGTAATCTCGGCGAACTGGAGGAGCTCCGAATTGAAGTACGGCCGTCGTCGTCGCCGCACGATTGGGTTGTAGATCAGCTTCTGCAGCACACTTGCCCGGCCGCACTTCGCTCCCTGGTCGTCGGATTGGATGCATTCTCCCTCGGCGCTCTAGCGCGCATAATCGATATGTTTGCGCACTCTCTTCAGTCTCTATCCGTGAGTCCTGGCTTTGATGCCGGTAGGTTCCCATTTCGTTGACATCTAGCCTTTGCACAATGTTGAGAAAATTTTGTTCGTCAGACCTGTGGGACGCTATGCCTCATCTTTCTTGTCCGCTTCTTTGCCTTGAGATAATCACGTTTGGTTTGATCCAGCTGAGAGATAACTGGCAGCCGTTGTCTACACTCGATTGGGTCTATCGGTTCATCGAGGTAATGCCAGCAGCGAGTCGCGTTGTCACCATCATACTGTCATTCTACGTGCAGGGCCCAGAACACCTCGACAAAGTGATGTTGGACTCTGCAGATTCTCCCTTCCACTGGAAGAAATTTGTATCGGAATTTCTTCCCAGTAAATTTCCCAACTTCCGGACGCTTGGGCTCCGACTTCTTATGGAAAAGAAGTTTAGGAAGGAAACGCAAATTGAGTTGGAAGCTGCAGTGAAAAGGGCTCTTCCCAATCTCAAGCAAGAGGTTACCTTCCATTGGAGTCAGTGTTTGGACAGCTCATTCTGACTCCTCTCTAATCCCTGATGTATCTTTCTTAGAGGATTTGAATACCGGGATGGATCACAGCGACAGCGGAGAAGAGGAGGAGGGAGACGAAGAAAACGAAACAGACGAGGAGGATGAACAAGACAACGGCTTGTCTGACGATGAAGCTTTCCATGGCTGGATGCAACTGGAAACGTCTCTATAGTACTCGGCCTCAACAACATCTACTGACCTTATGATTCCCCGCGTCATTGTGTGCTGACATCCCCCTTTTTGGCCTTCGACATTGTTCATTCCTATCCCTCTTTCTCCCTCTCGGGCGGTGCCCCAACTCTAGCTTGACTTCCATATCGCTCTAATGTTCTTGCTCTTCAATTGGAAATAAGCTATGATCCGCCATCTTCTTGTTTTGAAAGCAAAGGAACCCGCATCATTTGAGTGATTGTGCCATATTATGAAGTCCAATCCTGGTCCAGTCTGCCGTGTCGCTTTGATCTTGCAATTCACTCAAGGTTCTGCTGCACTTCTGCATAAACGTTGGTGCGTTGACAATAGAACGATGTTGCCGGCAGTCTCAGATACAGGAAAAGTCGATCCTGTTTACATTCTGCAGATACAATTTATGATCTCGGGCTCGTACACCTTGTCAATCTAAGCAGAGACTTGCCATATTCCATGTCGGTTGATGTGAGCTTCACACGACGGTGCCCAGTGCAGTTATCGAGTGCGAACCTTGAGGTAATTATAGATGAGTTGTTACTGCAAGTAACTTCAACCCCCGGTAATGATACAGATAGTGATACAAATAAAGAGCGCCTCAGACTTGGAACAGCTTTTGGTCCATATTCTGGAGATGGAAAAGGCCTTAAGTTGCGCGTGACAATGAGGAAGAGGCTTCAATACGCACCGTCTTGCACAAACGCGCCACAAGCCCTGAAAGTTGGATAAGTGTACCCACTCCCTCCAATATCCGCATATGCGTGAACCCGATCTCCTAGATGATCATCAAGATCAGATATGAGACACTGTAAGATCAACAAAGAAACAAACCTTGATGTATTCCAGTTTTGTATACTCAGGTATCCTAAAGAACAAACTATAGTTAGCTCGATGCTGGGGATAACCGATGGCAACTTACTCGTCGAAAGTCTTGACAACCCGGAAAATAGTAACAACGATATCTACCGCGCTGTACCCTTGCTCCCACAGCTCATTGAGCTTCTCCATCGCATTGTCGATGTCACCTTTCATACAAAAGCGAATCGTTGCTTGTACGATGATGGGATGTGGTTGGTCGCAGACTTTGAACACGTTGTCGCCAGATATGAACCCAAAGCCAGAATGAGTCGATTGGAGGTTGTTAATCGCTTGTCGCATGTCTCCCTCTGAGGTGAATATGAGGGCAGTGAGACCATCATCGTTGTATTTCACCTGTCATGCTTGTTCAACAGAAGCGCCAAGGTATATTCCAGGATCACTCACCTTCTCCATTTCGCATATTTCCAAGAGTCGCTGTAACAGCTCCTGATCTCGCAACTTCGCGTATCTGAGAATGGCGCAGCGACTCTGAATGGGCTCTATGATCTTGTTGCTCATGTTACACGCTAAGCAGAATCGTGTGGTGTTCGAGAAGATCTCCATTGTTCGTCGAAGTGCTTGCTGGGCGCCTGCGGTCATGCTGGAAACAGACATTGAATTAAGTTGGAAAGAGTATGCAAGTATGACGTTACCTGTCTGCTTCATCCAGGATTACAATCTTATGCCGCCCTGGAGGTAGTGTGACTTTTTTTTGTGCGAATGCTTTGATTTTGTTTCGTACGACGTCAATACCACTGATGGTCCATGAGTACGTGCTGATTCCACGACATTTCCATCACTCACCGCTCGTCTGACGCGTTCATCTCCAAAACACCCTCTTTATACGCATCTCCCAACAACTGATGAGCAAGACAATGGATGCTCGTTGTCTTCCCGATTCCAGGCATGCCCTGGTTCTCAAAGTCAGGGTAAGCTTCAAAGGAGACCGAGGGGCCATACAGAAATGATAATGTGAGGACAATTTCCCTCTCTTGCGATGACTTTGAGGCGATCTATGGTATCTGCGTTGCCCACGACATCGTCTAAAACACTTGGTCGGTATTTCTCCACCCTGTGACTTGAAGTCAGTACGGAAAGAGAACAGAATCTCAATACGTACCAGGGTAGTTCATATGGAATCTCGACTGCTCCATTAGTCGCCTTAGTTTTCGTCGATGAGGAAGTCATGAGATTATGTGGGAGACGTCGACGCGACTGTGTCACGATCCATGTGACGTCACGCGAAAATGCCTGAGCCGACGCCAAAGCCATCTGAAGAAAACAAGCGCCAAACAAAGCACCCTGCGATGACCTCCATCGTTCGTGCTTCGTCGTCGAAGCTTTGCAAGCCAAAGCATTTTCATTGCAGTGAGTCGTCTCTATTCGACCGTTTGCCGGCCATTCTGACTTTTTCTTATATAGCCAAAAGACTTTCGCTGCACAGATTCTACTCCTCTTCATCCAAAGAGACAACTGAGCACCAGCGAAATGCCACAAATCTCCCAAGCCCACGACTTGACTACCGAAATATCTCCGAAAACGTGGTCTACAAATCAACAAATGCTCTCAACCGGAAAGCACCACTTCCTCCAGATGCAATCCAGTCCGTGGTCAGGGCTTACAAGGAGTTCAAAGACATCTCCTTGACACTGAATGCAAAACGGAACTCGCGCTCCATTCTGGGTGAAAAGCTGCGGAAGGTTGCACAGGAGAAAGACGCAGACGCGAAAAAGGCTACGTTGGCTGAGGCAAAACAGCTCAAAGACGAAATCTCGACATTAGAGAAAACTCTGCAGGAGATTGAGGATCATCTCTTGGCCCTGGCCCTAGCTATCCCAAACGACACACATCCCTCCTCTCCATTAGGGCCCGAGCCCGCTGCTATCACTCTCTCGACCCATGGCCCGGAGCCTCTTCCTGCCTCTCCAAATCGCGATCACGTGACAATTGGCAAGAAACTTGGTTTGCTCGACCTAGAGTCCGCTGCCAATGTAACGGGCACATCTTGGTATTACTTGAAGAACGAAGCGGCGCTCCTCGAAATGGCGCTGCAGAACTACGCATTATCAATAGCGATCAAACACGGGTTCACGCCAGTTACCACCCCAGATGTCGTGCGTTTGGATGTTGCTAAGAGATGCGGGTTCCAGCCTCGCGACTCTCCAGATTCACCAGCATCCCAATTTTTCCATGTGGAGACCCCAACAGCGTCCCCTGAACTCATTCTATCAGGAACTTCCGAGATCCCGTTGGCCGGGCTCTTCGTGAATAAATTATATTCATCCGAGCAAGAGCTGCCTTTGAAGGTTGTTGGGATTGGGAGAGCATTTCGTGCTGAGGCTGGGTCACGAGGAACTGATACTCGCGGCCTCTATCGTGTCCACCAGTTCACAAAAGTGGAATTGTTTGCAGTCACCGCAGACGATCAGAGTGAGCCAATGATGGAAGAGATGAAAATGATACAGACAAGAATACTCAATGGCCTCGGGCTCTCCTTCAGGTGAGTGCATGTTCGAACCTTCAACCTCACCTCTCATGTACGTTGCAGAGTCCTTGACATGCCATCCGAAGAACTTGGTTCTAGTGCATATCGGAAATATGATATGGAGGCATGGATGCCGGGACGCGGTAAATGGGGGGAAGTCTCTTCATTGTCGAACTGCACGGACTACCAGGCCCGTCGTCTTCTTACCCGGTACTCGAAGCCCATCCCCTCAACCCCGCAATTCTCTGCCAATGTATATGCCCATACATTGAATGGGACAGCGGCAGCCATACCTCGTCTCATCGTTGCCCTCTTGGAGAATGGTGCTAGGTTCGACGACAGCGGAGAGGTTGTCAGCATCGATCTGCCTGGTGTACTTCGGCCATTCTGGCCTGATACGACGCCTGGGAGAGGTATCGTTCGATGGATAACGTGATTCCACGAAATTTACCTGCGACGCCATCGATGATATCTCGACGAGCTTCGTGCGGCCAGGACGAAGTACTGGCAGTCTCACAACCGTGTTGCCGACGTCCCTGCCAATCATATCAGCGACAAGGTATCCCACAGCTTCCATTTCAGCATAGTTGTACAAGTACAGTACTACAAAGTGTTAGAAATAAGAGAAGAAATCATACAAATCACCCAACTCAACATCATTACTTCGATCACCACCTCTTTGAAGGCCCAACCGCCACCTCGTCCGCGAAAGGGTCTGCGAATGGATCGTCAACCGCACTAGAGCCCGTGTTAGAGGCTCTAATGGCAACGGCGGCATCGTCGTCCGAATCATCCGAGACAGTAACATAATCTTTCCGTGCTCTCGATGAGGCACCTGCTGCGTTGTGGGCCTCCTCGTCTGAGGACTCGTAGTCACTAAAGTCAGAGAGCGAACCGCGCCGAGCATTGTCGTCCTCTAACGTGGATGGTCGAAGTGGTGGAGGAAGATTATTCGATGAGGTGCCCAACGGACCGAAACTCAGATCATGTAGATCAGGATGTAGATGTGCATTATCTCCAGATGCTGTGCGTTGAGACACATTTTGCCTACTCGTAGCACGTTGTACTGCGGCGCGCTGTTTCTCCTGCAATCGAGTCAGTTCGCTTTCTGGTGGGGTGATATGCGTAGCGGCAAGTCCAGAAGCGATAGCGGAAGGATCGGCTTCTGCGGCTGGGTCGACGGTTGATAGGTGATCGTACATCTCCAGTGCAGCTATTACGCGATCGTTTGTCTCGATGAGCGTCCCAATGAGGTCTTCATTTTCGACAAGCTGGAAAATGAATCAGAGAGATGCACGAAGAATTTGGAATGGGGATTCTCACCTGGACATATCGCACGATTTGTTTCCGGATTTGTTTAGCTTTAACTAGACATTCTTGAACGCGTTCGTTGGTCTGTAGGCTGTCCGTCTCTCGATTGACAAGCTGTATCAGATTGTATTAGTGAGGAGTAGTAGCACAGGCAAACATATTGACGCACAGTGATAGCGTTAACCAGGTTACTGGACGCCTGTGATGCATCGACAATACTGGAGAGGACTTTGGGCTTTTCCTGAGAAAGCGTTGGCACGAAGGTAAATGTTTGAATAGATGAAGAGTAGATACCTTTTCGAAGTCAAAGGGCGCCCGCCTTGGTCTGTTCTTATTCTGCTTCTCTTTCCTCCGCCTTTCTTCCCTTTC
>CEMG01178932.1:7692-29225 GCA_001179705.1 Baeospora myosura
TTCACATACATCTCCATCTAAAGGCTATTGAAACAGGATCATAATGAGCTTCTTTGGCAGAGGAGGGAACTCCGGTACACCTCCACCAGCAGCACCCTATAGTCGTGTCCCAAATGACGGGTCTAATCACTCCTTACCGGCTGGTCCACGATCAGGACGAGGTGTTCCACCACCGCCTTCAATGCAATATAACGCACCCCCGACACAGTACAATGACCCGCCAGGTGCAACATTCGAGAAACGAGGATACGAGAGTCGGAGGGTTCCCCCGCCTCGAGCCGGTGGAGGAGGCAGGTACGTGCTATCAGTACGCTATCGGGACGCTCTCTGATTGATGTACATCTCGTAAAGCTTTGGTGTAGTCAGCGCTCCGAGCGACGCCCTCGCATTGTCCAATTGCTTGGTCGTACACCCATCGGACTTCCAGCAGGGTGAACATGTCCTTGTCAAGGGAGGATTTGCGCTGACAGTTAGGTGAGTAAGCTATCTGCTTGATGGGTACGCCGGATTCAAATATGTTCATCGAAGACACGACAATACCGGCAAGCTGCAGCCAGGGACCGTAGGCGCCTCTGCTATGCAACGCCAATGGATCGGTCTCTCAATCGCAGGCGACCAAATCCCTGTGGAACCTCTCCCCGCTCCACCACATCCCTCCGCACCCTCCTACCTCCATACTATAGATCTCGAAGTCGGTTTCCTTCGCCCTCGCCATGAAATCGCGGAGCAGTTCTCCGCTGACGAGATGGCCCGCCACTTCATCAAGGCTTTCAATGGCATACTCATGTCTGCTGATGAGGTTATTGTATTCGAGTATCATGGCCAGAATCTCAAAGCCTTGGTCAAGAATGTAACAATTTTGGATCTGGCTGACGAACAGAGGCGGGGGACCGCTCCTGCTCAGCGCTCGGTGAACCACGAATACATGGGAATTCTCATGGACAAGACGGACGTGACTTTCATGAAAGCTCCTGATAGTGCCATTAAAATCAAGTCCAGTGCCAAAAAGTATGTTTTATTCTTCCAGCGGCATTGATCAAAGTCTGATCAATGACAGAGCACCGCCTAATGCAATCCTTGCACCCAACTTCAAATTCCAGGACATGGGTATCGGAGGTTTGGACACTGAGTTCAGTGAAATTTTCCGTCGAGCGTTTGCTTCGCGTGTGTTCCCGCCTGGTTTGGTTGAGAAGCTCGGAATCGAGCACGTCAAAGGTACAGATAACTTGCAGGCTATTATCATGATATGACGCTTACCCTTATCCCAGGTATCCTCCTACATGGACCACCTGGAACTGGGAAAACGCTCATTGCCCGACAAATCGGAAAGATGCTCAATGCACGAGAGCCTAAGATCGTTAACGGTCCCGAAATTCTGAGTAAATTCGTTGGTGCATCAGAAGAGAACATCCGAAAGCTGTTCGCGGATGCTGAGAAAGAGGTCGGTTAATATCTCTGACCCTGGAGAACCTGTTAACGGATATCACCTACTAGTATAAAGAGAAGAAGGATGAAAGTGGTCTCCATATCATCATCTTCGATGAGTTGGACGCTATCTTCAAGCAGCGTGGATCCACCAGCGGTGGGACTGGTGTCGGTGACAGTGTCGTCAATCAGCTGCTGTCGAAGGTCAGTCTTCATCCAGTCTACTAATGACTGACTCTGAAACGCCTTGAGTCCAGATGGATGGTGTTGACCAACTGAACAACATCCTCATCATCGGTATGACCAATCGTCTGGACATGATCGACGAAGCTCTTCTCCGCCCTGGCCGTCTCGAGGTCCACATGGAGATCTCATTACCAGACGAGAAAGGTCGTTTCCAGATTCTCAACATCCACACCAGCAAAATGCGCAATAATGGGGTCATGGATCAGGATGTCGATCTCGAAGAGCTGGCCTCGATAACCAAGAATTTCTCTGGTGCGGAGATCGGTGGTTTGATCAAGAGCGCGACGAGTTTTGCGTTCAATCGGCATGTCAAGGTCGGTACCATGGCGGGTATCTCGGATGACGTCGAGAACTTGCGTGTCAACCGACAAGATTTCATGAATGCTCTCGAGGAAGTCCATCCCGCATTCGGTGTTTCCGAGGAAGAGCTACAACAGGTCATCCAAAATGGAATCATCCATTTCGATTCGATTGTCGATGTGATTATCTTTGTCCTATATTATTCCCCGCAGGTGTACTTACATCTCTATTCAGGAAACTCTTCGCTCAGGGCAGCTATTTGTCGAGCAAGTCCGTACCTCGACGCGGACACCTCTTGTCAGTGTACTCCTCCACGGACCAGCTGGATCGGGCAAGACTGCTTTGGCTGCATCCATCGCTCAAGCATCTGAGTTCCCCTTCATCAAATTGATCTCACCCGATAGCATGGTTGGGTTCTCAGAACACCAAAAGGTTGCTGCGATCACGAAGATATTTGCCGACAGTTATAAGAGTCCTCTAAGTGTTATCGTCGTTGATAACCTCGAACGATTGCTAGGTCCGTTTGGCCCCATGTGCTCTTTGGTTATTGCGGTAATTGAAGTGATTTGCTCCAGACTGGACACCGATCGGACCCCGATTCTCTAACGCAGTACTTCAAGCCCTGCTCGTACTATTTGGTCGTCGACCTCCAAAGGTGGGTTTCCTCATTGAGCTTCTCTATCATGATCTCTTAACTCGCAATCTTAGGGTCGCCGCCTCCTCGTAATTGCGACCTCATCTCTCCGGCCAGTGCTCACGGAAATCGGCCTATCAGAAACCTTCGACTCCGAAGTCCGTGTTCCCCCCATCGCCAACATCGCGGCCCTCGAGTACGTGTTGCGCGAAGTCGAGCTCTTCCAGTCATCGGAGGAGAGACGAAATGCGATTCATATGCTTGAGGATGCTGGGTTTGCTACCACGGATGAGACTTCATCGAGATTGCAAATCGGTATCAAGAAGCTCTTGAGCATCATCGAGATGGCGAGGCAGGAGCCGGACAATGTTGCGCAGAGGTTGACGGGGGCTTTAATGGGCCTGGGTATGTAGAAATGAATGGATGGTTCAAGACCTGGGACTCTGGGCGTATCTTGCATGTGTAATTATAATACCAGAAACTAGAAGGACTGTCTTTGGGATGTACGATATGTCCTCATGCGATTGTTGGGGGGTGAAGGGCGCGTATAACGGTTCCAGTGTGCATTGCACTACCAACGGTCTCCAGACTCTTCTTTTACTTTGCAAAATCTATCGTACTATACACTCTCGCGCTGGATAAGAAGACGTCGAAGCCGAGCAAGTACGGCTCAATATAACCCCTCGGCCTCCTTTCGACGTGTTCAGCGACTATGGCTACGATAGGTGATTCTCTCTTCTCGCTTGAATTCAAGATACCCCAAGATATCACGCACAATCTTCTCGTAAGACAAAGGTCAATCGTCTCCTCAATCATCGGCTTCACTCTCGACGTCCTCGCGATTGTCAACGTCTCTGGGAGTAGCGCTCGGGCCTGCAACGCGGACACTGGAGGTATTCCTTGTTCTCTGACCCTCCTGAGTTTTCTTCTTCATCTCTACCTCGATCTCTGCTGGCGACCTCATCACCATCAAGACTCTCTCGACGTTTCCCCCCGCGTATGTGGCCAAATCCTTCCAGCTCGTTGTGACTAGATTGCTCGCCATTAGAAAAACTTTGGAATTCCACTCATTCCCGTCCATCCTTCGCCTCTTCGCGGCCTGTCCAACTGTGACGACGGCATCGAGGAAATTACGGAGTAGCTTCTTCGCCGTCTCGGGCTGCGGTACGTTAAGCTTCCTCTTCCGAGTTGCACCCGATTTTTTCCCAGTACTACCAGCGGGCACCTCTACATGCTGATTGGCCTCGTCGTTGGCCATTGCCAACGCCAATTCCTTCGGTGACCTTAAGACCAACTTGAAGTCATCTGCGCTATTTTTGCTACACTCGGCCAAATCAGACATGAGACTCTCCATCACATCCTTGAGGGATGTAGTGACAGTTTTGAGAATCTCAGTCTCGTCGTGGGTTTCGTCCTCCCGGATTCGGTGATCTACCGCGAACAGTTTAATGAACTGAGCAATCCGACGACCCAATTGCTGAGGATGCAAGTGCATTGCATTCTGGGGCCGATTCGACACGGAAAGCTCCAGCGCATGGGTCGCTCGCAGCTTATCAATATATGTTTGGACTGCTGGTGAATTAGAGGCGATGTCTGCGTCGTCGATGTGAAGGGTACGCGAGGCAAGCTTTTTGTTGTCCGCTTCTAATTTGAGGTTGGCCTTCTTGTATTCAGCGAGTTCTTTTGTAAGGGACTCTACGGTAACGCGAGACCGCACTTTCACTTTGACGTCTGGAGTCGGAGGTGGTGGCGGTGGCACCTTTATGGTCAGTGAAGGCACCTGGTCGCCGGTAGGTGCTGAATTTATTTTCGTGGTATGCACCGTCGGCGGGGTGTCTTGGGTCTTTATCGCTTCCTCATGCTGACTGCCACTCGTCATCTTTCGCTTTTTACGGGGGCTATCCTCTTCTTGACTGTGCGTATTATCTGGGGTTTCGTCAACGCCGCCCAGTGGACGTTTATGTTGTGAAGGACCGCGTTTGGCCTTTGCATGCGCTCCAAGAGGAGGTTCCCCTGTCTTGTTATGATAAATCTCCTGTATATGTACAATGATCAGTCAGAATGACAGTAGCGAGCGAGGAACTTACTTTGAATGAGATGATTTCTTCGTCTGTGACCTCGAAATAGCGTTTCACGCGGGCATTTCGAAAAGCGATTTGGTTCGTACACTTGTACTTTCCATCGACGCAGGCCTTGCAACGACTGGTCGACGATCGGACACATTCTATACTGTCCTTGACGGAGCACCTCTCGCAGGCCTGGAAATCAAGGTCAGCGCCGCTATACAAAGGAAGTGTTAGAGGTAACGAAGAAAGTTAACGTTGTAGGTCGCTTTTATAAGCCAGTCCCGGACTTCTTGTTCCTCATCTTTTGCGCTATACGCGCTGTTGAACTCGTCTGGAGTGAAGGAACCGCGGGGGCGCTTTCCATTTTTGAGTGCATGCTTTGCTGGAGTTAGAGGCATCGCGGAGACCAGTACAAAGAATGTCTCGCAGCCTGCCAAGAAGTGGCAGATAAAGGAGGATTTCTGAAGGGCTGCCACGGCGGCGTTTAGTTGAATTCATGAATTCGAGGTCTTCCTCAACTTCCTTCACGCGGCGGAAGCCGAGTGGATAAGAATACATCGTACCTCATTTCAACCTAGAGACCGAAGTGGGAAACGACATTACTGAAATATGCAAACACGGGTATGTAATGTTTTGGGTTTATGTCTGCCAGTGTTCTTATACGTAAACTTTCAAATTCTTGCGTACCTAGAAGATCAATCGGTTGGACCTTGAAGCTTGAAGCTTGTACAGCAATCCATTTCAAACTTAAATTTTGAAAAACTCACTGCAAGTCGTCGGGGGTGGAGCCTGAGATCTGCTGAGCCTGGGATGGTTTTTGTACATTCTACCCCCCGTGCATGAATAGCAGATAGCCAGGGAGATGAATATAGTTTTTCGGAGATCAGCGTCAGAGTCAGAATTTTGAGTCGAGTCAGAGTCTAGAGTAGAGTTTGCCGAAAGCGGAAATACAGGATAAAGAGACGTCATCAGAGAACAACATTGTCTGCAACCAGGCTTCACGGTCACTCCACCACCTTCTACCACCTGAGACTCTTTTTTGTCCGTAGAACACGTCCATTATGTCAACAGAAATCATTCAGGATCCTCCTCAACTCCCTCCTCTTCCACGATCCGCGTCGAATCCTAAACCCAAGGGTATCCTGAAGAATGCGCCTCAAACACCAGGCACGGTGGGGCAGTAAGTCAAACCCTATCCTGATCGATCCCAATCGTGAATGATGTAAATTTGATGTTTGTAGCAGTCTGCAGTGGGATGAGGAGAATCTGGCCTTGACGGAGATACAGAAAGACAGTCTCATGAAGATCACCGAACCCAAAACACCCTACGTCAGGTACAACGCTGAAACTGACGAAGTTGAGGGAGGTGCGTCACTGTCTAGCACCAGCCGATTGGCTCTATAATAACCAAACCATCACATCCTCGCTTAGATATCCCTACCCTTGATCTCAATGGACGGTACATAATGCCAGAGTCCGCGAGCGAGACCCCATCGGAAACGGGTGCCGACACCTCTGGCCCATCGTCACGTCGTACATCGATCTCCAGCAGTGGAAGGCCAACCTCAACCTCAGGCCGATCCGGAAGCGGTCAGTCGAGCAGAAGCACCAGCTTCAATCTGCCAGATGATGCTAGGAGAGGAATTAGAGCCGATCATAACGGGCAAGATCTTGGGGGTGAAGTAGAATTTGGAGAGGAAATGGACGAAGAGAGTACGTTTCTGTCATACGTATTCTGTCGACTAGTCATTAAGGAGCTGACGTTCGTTTATAGCGGCTCTGAAGCATGCGGCATTCGTTCGGGCTCGCGGAAGACATTATTCCAACGAAGCTGAAGCAATGAAGGTAATGTTTTCACTCTGGAAACATCTTGTCTTTGCTCATCGATTTATAGCTAGCAGCAAACCTGGGGGAGGACGAGGACGAGGAAGGTATCCCCGACGATACATCTGTGTCCATGGAGTCAGACGACTTCGATTCAAATGATCAACTCGAAGTCGACACACCAGTGAAGATGAACGGAATCAAGCATTGAGCTGCAGATCTATACAAACATCTTCCTGTTTCCTTAGACCACGTTGAGGTCGTTCATTTCCAGTCCTGTATGTTCCTTGTACAACATCTCTATACGTGGACATTCTCCTGCTAATATTATGTACATCACTGCCGCATGGCTTTCCAATTTACTGAAGAAGCACGCACTTCTAAGTTCTGATTGACCGCTTCTTTCATTTCTAGTTTCACAGATCATTTGGTCGACGAAAAGGGATACACCATACGATCAACACTCACAGGCTGATGTTTCGCCCAGGGAGGGAAACTGTTTTCAACGACCCGCGTCCGTGGGGGTCCTATACGGCAGCCGAATTCATTGCAGCGTACACTGCCAGAGACGAAGAAGACCAGGTTCGAGAGTGGGTAGGTGGAATCTACTATGTGAGTTTCCTATGAACCCCATGTTCCGTTCGGTGGTCTTTACACTCCCATCTAGCCTTGCGACAGGTGCCTCATTACTAGGCCTTGTAATCGAGCAAAAAACACAAGCGGCTGTCAGGCATGCCTCGACGCTGGAGTGTTTTGTTCTAAACAGTCCGACTTTCGTTTATATCGCGCGAGACGCAGTTTCGCGGTGTCGAAGGATGAGATATCCGCATACACAGTGAGTCTTTGGGCCTCTCTTCCCATTCCTACTTATATTGACGCGGATTATAATGTAAAGGAAATGTTTGAAAACGCTGTAAAGGCTGTAAAGCGACCTCACGACGGCGGCGACCGTAGAGATGAGCCTGCCAACGCTCTCGTTAGTCAGGATGGCGGGCCGTCTCCGCAAAAGCGGCAAAAGATGCATGAAGTACATCGGTCAAACAGGATCGAAGAAAAGACAACTACCACCAGTCTGACGGTGAATTCCACATCCCTTACCGTCGACGGTAAGTCGATCGAGGCAACATCCACCGCNNNCCGCCGTACAGAAGTATATCGATCGCGAACGGGCTAGGTTGACCTTGAATCCGCGTCCTTGGCGTTTCAATCCGGAGCTGTATCATCAGGTGGTGCTCTTGGTCAAATTATTCGCCCTGAGACATGAACTCGACAAAACAACCAATGAAGGGAAGGAAAGACGCGCGGGAGTTGAAACCAATCCCGATCTCGTTAGAACGGCCGTCGCCGTGTCATTGAACGCTTTATGCGAGACTATCGTCTCGGATTTGGCACGGTTTGGAGACGGAAGTGACGTGGAGCGTGTCCTTGTCATGCTGAGGACGCCAGAGGAGTTTGGTAAAGCGCTGGAAAAACAGAAGAATATGGACGGTCCTCGGATCGCGACGGACGCCGTGCCGGCAGAACCTGACGATACAGTCAGGGATCGTATCTTGGTAGAGTGGACCCGGGAGTTCCTCAAGGTAGTCATCAGGATGGGCAAAGCAACGGACGTTGGAAAAACAGTGGCGAGTGACATGGCCAATATTCTTTGGACGGCTCTGGTCGAATGCAAGGCCCAAGATGTCGAAAGGATATTTATGGTGTTGAGGTCACCCACCGAGGTTGCAGATGACTTCGAAAGGATCAATGCGAGGCTGTGAGTAGCTCCACTCATGCTTGGCGATATCAACTTGAATCGAGCTGATTCTTGACCGGCGTAGTGCCACAGAAATCCAGTGAGATCCGAAGTGAACGCCGGACGGTGGACGGTGTGTGGAGTTCCACACACAGAGCGTTGGTATTTCGTGCTAGGTTAAGTATTGAAGCCGAGGTATGCGCCGAAGCTTTGTTGCTGAGCTTGTCGTGTTTAGTGGGCCGTATATGATCTGCACTAAATTTATCATGCTCTCAAATCATTATTGCATGCGATCAGAGTGGTAGAATACGGATGGCGTACTCTAATAGTGAGATGCAGCTACAGTAGGCCTGCCATCTTTTGTCGAAATATTGAAAACAAGGTGAAATCCAGGATTCCCCGAAATATCGACAGCGGGAGGCAAAGGCGGCACGATCGAAAACGGTAAGCAGGCTGCCTATAGGGGATACCCGCGTGGCTCGGGAATTTTTCATCTCAAAGTCTAAGATATTAGATAAGATCGAGTCACTACTCAAGACTTCTCCACATCGTTACTTTACCATTGGACTCAGCCTGCTTGTTTACAAGTACTTCCTATCCGCAAGGTCATTTCAATTGGGAATCAAAGGCATGTCTTCCGACCTCAGTGGTAAAGGTGTCCTGCTGCTTGCAGATCCCATCGCCGCGGTCTTTCGAGAAGAAGTCAAGACCACTCTCTCACAACTTCCTCGACCACCGAGAGTCGTTGGGATTCTATCTACCTCCTCATCACCAAGCAAGTACTATGCGGAATTCACCAAGAAGCAATGTGAAGCACTCGGCGTGGAATTCGTGCTAAAGACAACGGGCGCTGCAGAGTCTGCGGATCTGGCAGAGGGCGAGGGAGTGGAAGAGGCCATCATCGAAGCCAACGATGATGATGCTGTCGACGGTATCATGGTAGGCAGCTCTTCGCTAGATGTTGGTGTGATCCCAATGAAATTTTGTTTGAAAGGTCTATTACCCGATTTTTGGAGCACAACAGGTTTGTAGGACTGCCTGGCAATGAGGAAACGTTTGCACCTATAACTCTGATTGCGCATACAGGATCATTATCTGCAGCAAGTAAACCCCGTTCCCTTGTTTTTCATCCCGAGGGAGTCCCATCCTCTTTGCAGATTGTATCACCCTTCAAGGACGTAGAAGGGCTGCATTTCAAGTTCCACTACAACCTGTATCACAAGTGGGTGACCTTTCCAACAAGCCAGATATCATTCCCTCATCTTGCGCCACAGTATACGATTCATAGAGCCAGATTCCCTTCGGACATCTGTTGTCCCAAAAGCCACATCTACTCAATTTGGGGAGAACGACCAGCCGCCTCCCGGGACAGTGAAATCCATCATCCCATGCACACCCCTCGCCATCGTAAAGTGTCTGGAACACATCGGAGTGTACAACAAAATTTTGCCGTACGGCGATCGTGCCTATGGAAGGACTGTGACTGTTATCAACAGGTCAGTCGTTCGATCGACTGTGGATTTTAATTGCGCTGAATGAGCCACTAGGTCGGAAGTCGTCGGTCGGCCACTGGCCGCGCTCTTGGCCAACGATGGTGCGAGGGTGTTTTCTGTCGACATCGACTCTACGCAGGTCCGTCCTCGGTTACATGGCCGTATTCTCGTCATATGAGCTGACCCTCCGAGACAGGAATACACTAAGCGTCCCCGGGTCACCTCCAGTTCTCAAACTGTTAGGCAATACAATCCCCGACACGTCGTTCATCCGACGAACCTGAACCTTCAAGAATGCCTTGCGTTGTCGGACGTCGTGATCTCCGCCGTCCCGAATGCACAGTACAAGGTAAAAACTGAATGGCTCAAGGATGGGTGCATATGCCTGAACATTGCTGCGGACAAAAACTTTGAGAAGGATGTTCGGGATAAGGTAATGAAAGAGGCCTCCCCGAGCTGCGGATGAGGATGACTGATGCGATTTATTCTTAGGCCTCCCTGTACATCCCCGCAGTGGGCAAGGTGACCATTCTGATGCTACTACGAAATCTGTGCGTCTTTTCCTTGGCTGGCTACCTGGTGATTCTGTTCGGCCATTGACTGCCGTCCATAATATAGCTTGCGTCTGCAGCAATACAAAACGATCCTGAGCGCGCCCACTCAGTGAGTAGATGAGCGAGTATATTAGTCAATAAACACAACACTAGACTGTGCGATTAAAAGTTGGAGGCCACGATCCTCTTAATTCTCTACGTGCTATGTAAATACAAAGAAAAGTGTGGAAATGCATGGAGAATGACCGTGTTTATGGGTGACGGTAGATAAGGATTATTGCAGAGAGAGAACGTCCGATAACTCCGGATGTATATGCACACAAAACATGGTGGAAAGCGAAGACCGGAGCTGGATGTTACCGAAAGTCAGCTTCACTGATGTCTCTTGGCGAGGGCCCGTTTTCGTTGCTGGGCGTTGGTGTACGTGATGGTGGGTAGCTGGCGGTCATTGGCGTACCCACTGTCGACTCGTCTGCCATAAAACGCACTCTTTGTCCGTGCAGCTGTCAGTCAAGTAAGTCAGCGCGCTCATTTGGGACATGAGGGATGGCAGATGCCTAGCCTACCTGGGGAAGTTTGGGTATGAGAACAAAGATCAGAGCAGTGAGATTGATGGCAAACAGCCATGGGTTGTAATTTGTGTAATGCGTTGAGGCAAGGAAGCTGTTTCAGAGACGCGGGTCAATTTCCGTTACATTCGGGCCAGAGTAAGAGAGGCTGCAATGTCAGAAGAGCTTACAGTCCAACGGGAACACAGAGCAGCCACTTCTTCGCTGGTGTGTATTGTGCTCCGTCGTCAATTTGCTCCCATAGCGTCAAATCATCGTAAGCGCCTCCGTGGAGGTCGTTTTGGAAAGGTATCCCGGTGACCCAATGAAACATGAGATATGAAAGCTGTAGGGAGGTAGATCAGAAGCCGACTCAAATGTGCGAGGATGACACGACGCACTGCAAGATAGAGCAAAGTAACAAGCGTCCAACTGATTTGTTGAGTCATTCCTGGGATGGCGTCGACCACTAGTTTGCCCAGGCATATCAGGACGACATGGATAAGCCATGCCCCTGCAAAAGGTCCAATCAGTCTCGGAGAAGAATAGCATTCTGCCGTGTGAATGCGTACCTTTCGCGTTGACCCAGTTCGCATTGATATTCGAATAGGAACTTTGATCCAGTGTCTCTTCGAGAGTGCGATCCCCGACATGTTCAACCTTGACGAGACTTCCGCTGCGACCTCGCCCTCGCATTGGCGTAGTATTTACGGTGAGATTCAGCGGGGGAAGCTTGATTGTAGGGTGGCGACTCATGGTCGAGAGAGAAATGCGCAGAATCACGAGATCCACGTCCGCGCTTTCATTTGCCTAAAATAGCAGCATTCGGCCGTTCCCGTTCTCAGGTCCACCTTGGCCGGAAATACTCCTTTGGTCTCAACACTTTCCGTCGGCCTCTGCACCGTCGGTGAACTCTTTCTCAACGTCGCCATGGGGCTACTACACTGGTGTACGGTTTCTCCAGAGGGACCGTCTAATCTCGCTGCAATTCGGTTTACAGCGCACATACGAGTGTCACATATCCGAATATTTCCAACGGGTGCAAGGCCTTTCGCACAGTGTCCTGAAGTCGTGGCGTACGTTTATTCCCGCTTCAGGGAGTGATAGCTATTGATTTGCTTACTCTACAGTCAAACTGAACCAGAGGCGTTCTATCTTGATGTCTACTTCAATGCACAGTCGAACTCTCAGGAATCCAAAGACAAGCAACGGGCGCCAAATGCACTCGTTCCAACAAGTATCGCGTACGCTGGCGGTCAGGTGGATTTCTCGGTGGACTTGGGGACTGAGGTACTGTCTTCGATTCTCCTTTTGAACGCGTCATAATATTTCCTTCAGTACTCTACGCGTCTTATGATAGTGAAGGGACAGTTTGACTCGCTTTCTATGGCAATCTATGGCGACATTGTCTCAGAAATCCCCCCGCCTCCAACAACTTACGAGGAAAAGCCTCTGCCCTCCTTAGAGCCGATGCCGCTCTCCAAAGCTGTTGATCCCGCCAATTCCTCAGACCCTACTGTGCTAGCCAAACAGCTGCTAGCGATGATCCCAGACTCGCCCTCTCTTTCTCTCGTCACGCGTCTGATGTTCTGCATGAAGCCCCCGAATGAAGACTGGGAGGATCCTAGTTTTCCTTTCTTGTTCGCAGATCTCGACGTAGATGAAGAGGATATCGATCTTGACAGGATGCTGCAGAAGATTGCCAGGCCCCTAGGGGAGGACGTGTCCGAAGAATCTCTGACCAAGTTCGCAGAAACGTTTGGCCATCTCATTGGTCCAAAGGTTTGCCATATCTCGGCATCATGAGCGTCGTCTTATCTTTTGCTAGAACGCCGAACAAGCTCAGCAAGTTGCCAAGATTCTAAGCATATCAGCTTCGCAGCATCCATCTATGGCTTTAGCTCTCTGTGTTCGTCGTTCAAATTTGTTTCATGGAAACCTGTCTAAAGCTCCATATAGCAACAAATCGAAGTCCTCGCAGTGTTTGACGAAAGCATGGACGAAGATACTATCAATCATCTTCTAGATGCAGCTACAAATGCTGATATCGCTCGATGCCTAGGCATCGAGTCATTCTTCGATGTCTTACGCGATATTCGGGAGCGCCCGAGTGCTGATAAACCCACCCAAGTAGCTGCGCGTCGCCTTGAATCCAGAATACGAGGCTGGGAAGCCTTCGAGGATGCCTTGTCTAATACACAGGGCGACATTCTTGAGTCAAGCAGGATGCTGAAAGATATCGGCAACGAAGAGCAGTCAATTGGAATCTGGTTGGAATCCATGACACTCCATGCCGATCTCTTGACGAAGCTCTCAGAAAATCCCGTCCTTCCAATGTCACAGTCGTCCCCTCCTTGTCTTCTACGAGATTCGGTGGGCAAAGTGTCCCACAATGAGTTCATCACGTTCGTTCGGGGGTATATAGGTGTGGCCAGCGTGTTGGCGGTCCTCTCTTGGGCGGATAGCTTGGGCCTTGGTCACTGCCTCGAGCAGACTCTAGCTATCCTGCACCTTTGGCAGAGCGTCGAGGGTTATTGTGAAGTCAGTTCGATTTCTCCCGTGAAAGAACATGTGATTGACATCATCCTTAGATTGTCAACCATTTGCTACTCCTTCGTCAATTCACACGCCGTCTAGAATGGATTACGGTGGACAACGATCCACCCCGAAAGTCAGGCCATCTGGGAGAGCAAATTCTCTGTGATCTAGCAAGTGATCCACGAGCTCTCCTTCGAGATGATCTGGTCCAGACTATCCTCAAGCTGCAGCCACCGCTTTCATATATCGCGGAGAACGAGAGGCTGTCGATGCGCAAAGCCGCTCTTGTTGCAGAGGATGGGCTACCGGCAGCGATCGAAGAGCTTACGTTTTCCAGTGATCATCCTCTGTCTCTCCGCAGATTGCGGACGCTGCGAGTGTCTCTGGCGGTTGTCGACAAGGAACTTGATGGAGACAAGGGCGAATGGCGCATCTTGCAAACAACCTGGGATGAACATTCTATTGCACTCCTCCCACAACTAGTGGAAATCTTCATCGGAGTTTCCGATGACATAAACGGCCACTTCCTAGTCACTCCTCCTCCGCGAAAGAACCAAGCTCTTGTTGACCAACTTTTCCGTATCGCCGATGATCTCTTGCACTTAATCAGCCGTTTGGTGCCCCACTTCCCGCTTACCACTCGCTCATTACGCAGTCTCACTGTCGCTATTGCCGATGTGTTCGTATGCACTGATGCCGCTGACATGTTGTACACGCAACCTAGCCGCGTTAACGCGTCCGCTCAGGGGACCCGGCAGACCTGCCTCGATCTGCTTCGCAGCTTATCTGGAGCGGAGGTATACGTAGAGCCAGGTAAACTCGGTGCTGAGATTATCTTGAGCGCTCTCCTGGACCATGGTGTGCATTTCGGCGGGTCTTCCCGGGATCCAGCGTCTCATGTACTCCAGATGGTCCTGGTGATTGATCATGTCCTACCGTCGCCCGATGCCGAGGATGACTCGCAGCAGTTGTCTTGGGTTACTTCGGTCCTCCCGAATGTCCTTCCCGAGTTCAAGTCGTTTTTCCGCTTATTGGACACGGAGAACAAAGTTCATGTCATCAAGCGGCTTGTCAAGCTGGATGATGGGCTCATTGGCATCGCGGAGTGGCTGCTCGTCGAGGAGCTGAAGGAGTTGTCGCAGACACTCACTTCCCTGGCGGAGATTGGGCTTAGTATCGATCGCAGACTCGTTGGGTTGCACCATGTCACACTCGTACTTCGCCTCATCGTGGACCTCCTCAAGCCCTCATCCAATGTCTCGAGTTGGGGTATCAAGTCGTTAGCGTCGATTCCTGATGCCGCGCTGTACTTGACGAAGTGCATATTGGCTGTCTTGGACGGTCATTATAGATCACCTCATCTGATTGAACTTGCTAGCATACTGGGCCCCCACTCTAGTGCCTTCGAAGACACAAACCTCGCATTCGCAGTTATTTTGTCTGTTCTACGTGCAGCTCAGCTAGAGCCAATTCCGTCGTTGTCCTCCGCATCCACAGTCGATATGCTAAAGGTCCTTCCTCAAGCATCGCTCAACCCACTCTTGTTACGACAGGAGATCGGCCGGTTATTCGCGCATTTTGCAGACATTGAAACTGTTTTGGAAGAGGACAGCTCAACTGTGATATTATTGATCTTGGGTTGGCTCTTGCAACAAGAGGACACGAGATACACCACCCTCAGTGGTGTCACCCAGGATGCACTCAACTTCCTGTATGACAGGATTCCTATACCTTCATCCGCCGAAGACTACGACATAATCGAAAACGCTCGCTCGAAGATCAGAGTTGACGAAGACGACACAGAATCATTTTCCCCGTCTCCCATCGATCTGCCTGAAACCCTTCAGCTCTCCCTCGACTCTCTCAAAAACCTCCTCAACCCAACACCCTTAGACCCTCCCTCCACACCCAAAAACAGCAAAACACCCGACATCCTCGGAATGGTCGTCTCCCCACCCACCGCCCTCCTCCGATCACCTGCCGCAACAGGCCTCACCAAAACTTACGCCAGGAATGACTTTCGCGAACTGCGTCAAGTGCCTTCGGCGAGACAGAACACAAGTAGGTTGCCCAGTATGCATGGTGTGTCCATCGCTACTTCCTGTCGTTTCTACCCTCCGCACTATGCTGATATGATGATTGTAATCTTTTCTGTTGCAGTGGATGTGGGTATCCCCGGTCGTCTGACCTGATTGCTACTGATTTCTCGCTTCTTTCTTTTTCTTTTTTTCGTTGCTTTAATAGGACTTTGAGCTCAACACCTCAACCGTGTTGGTTCCAGTCTCGGAAGCCTTCAATCCACTACTACACGTCCGTACACAAACACAATAGAACCAATGAGTACGAGAACAAGTGGTGATACAACTGCATGCAATGATGATATTCCAAAGAAGGAAGATGGTCTAATGAGATGGGAGTGGTAAGTATTCAATAAATGCCGAAGGAAAAGTTGGAAAGGAAAAGAGGGTCTATGTTGTGTCTACATGATTAAAAAGTATGTGCTTGATCTTGTGTATTATATCGCTGTCGTTTTTGGTTATCCTGCTTGGCTGTTATTATATTCCGGATGTGTGTATGACTGTCGTAACCGGACATGGTTTAGAATAGGGCGTGGCTGAGAGGATTGGGGAAGTGGTCGAGTTTTCTGCTGGTCGGGATCGTACGAAGGGAAGTAGCGGTCCATGTCGGACAGATCCAACTCGAGATCTGGGGAAGGCGCATGGTCGTGATTAGATCCGTGCTGAGTACCGCTGATGCCATGTGGCGTGTTCTCCGAGGAAGGGTCGAAGTCTTGCGAAGTGGTATGTGAAGCATTCGCCGGCGTCGGTTCATCCAGAGGCTGTTGCGTCTGTGTTCGTCCGCCCATACGATACAGCCTTTTTCTCTTTGCCTTCACGGGCTGTCTATCTGCGGCCTGTGACGGGCCTGCAGCATATCGCGGAGGGACACTTCTTACAGTGAAATGAGATAACGACCTCGTGTACGGCGATAAGGTGTGGTTGGATTGGCTGAGCGTGGAGAGCTGATGAAGGGTTGTGTTGAGCGTATTGGGTCGCAGGACAATTTTTGGGTCGTGGTCCAGAGAAGTGGGCGAGGGAGGAGATGCAAATGGTGAGTAGTCGAGATTCGATGGCGAGGAGGATACGGATAGACGGCGTTCGGAATAAAGTGGCGGTGGAGGTAGTTGAATATCCGTGATACTATTCAAGGAGTCGTTACTGTGCGGAGACGTTAGGTCACCACTGGATTGTGACGGTGTTGTGCCTAGACTATCGGGTGTCATTGGCCTAGTATGCGTACTGAAGAACGGTGGGGCAGTTTGTGGTGTTTTCGATGAGGAATCATTTGACCCAATGGTGGCAAAGTCAGGGAAGTATGAAGTGTACAGAGAGCGTGTTGTGAAACCTGGTGTATTTAGACCAGAGAACATCGGTGTAGCCAATCCGGAAAGATTGTCGAACGAGCGTGGTCGTGGTCGTCGAAGGGGAGGTGAAGGGTCGGGCGAAGGCTGGATCATCGACTGGGAATGATACACTCGAGGACGCGTTATTACTCCTCCGCCAACTGCTGGGATCGTCTCATATTCCGCTGCTCGGTCGCTCAGCGGCGGCGCTGCGATACTGGGTACCCCATCATCCCAGTCAACCATATCGTAAGTAGTTGACTCGTCGTCAAACTCGCTCGTCTCTTCCTCCTCCATGAGATCAGCGAGACCTTTGTTGGCTGTAAAGAGATTGCCAAAGCCCTTGAAGACACTTTTGATGGGGAGACCTTCGGGCCGTAGTCCATATGTTGGATCAAAGGTCTCCAGGTCGGAGAGAGAGCTGTTTGTGTCATGTGCGGGTGGTGAAGGGGTGGATAGTTTCCGGCGGCTAGTGCTTGCTACAGAAGCACCAGAGGAAGATGCGGCTCTTCGAAGGCTTGTCGGACGTGATGTCGGACCGGAGGTTGGGCCTGAAGAGCGCAATAGGGAAGGCATGCTGGGGACCTGCGCTACATTCATAAATGTGAGGTCTGGAGCCGACTGCGACAGATTTGGTGTAGAGTGTCGTGCAGGCATTGGTGGAGGTCTGGCCAGATATGGTGCCTCAACTTTGGCTTTGATCCACTGCTGGCTCAGCCGATGTATGATTCCTGGTAGGTCCTCGCGAAACATCTGCCGGAGCTGTCCTTCGATTTCCCGTTGAATAAAGTTCTGGATGACTGCAATAGAGTCAAATGTGCTGTTGATATCGACGTTTTGCAGAGGGTCCGTTTTGAATACCAGCGTGATACCCTTTTGCTTGGAAACGACCAGGACGACGATGGATCTCAGTTTAAAATGAGAGAGACGGAGGAGCATGGGGACGACGAGGGGCTGCTTGGCTGCTAGCATGCCCTTCGAGCCAGTCATGATATGGATATCGGGTTGTTTGTGATTCAAAGGATTTGCCTACGACGCCATCAGAGGTAAGGTCACCACAGAGACGAAAATACATACCTGGACCTTTGTTTTTAAAACGAGGTGGGCATCGCCTGCATATGAAAGACGGAATATGCCTCGAAACTGGTCCACTGTGAGCTCTCCAATCTCACGAATCTCGAGTTCTGGCGGCTAGAGCAAAAAATAAGACCGACGACCATTCGGCGAGCTCAAGACCACGTACCTCAGTGCCCATCTCCAGCTCGACTACCTCAATCTTGTCGGCGATGATAGGAGGCTTGTTCCCTTTATTGAGAGCATTATTGAGCATATGTATGGCATCATAGTGAAACTGGTCTGAGAAACGGGGCCAGTTGAAAGTAAAAGACATAATGTCATTTTTACTATTTTGGGCTTCANNNTTCAGACTGAGACCACAACGAATGAACGGCGTGCGCAGGTTCCTCGGTGCCTCTCCTGCCCAGCAGGAGAATCCTCTACCCCCAGTACCACCTCCTACTGTGCCAAAGGCTGGTCCAAGCTGGCCACCAGCATCTCCATCGTCGTTGTCAACGGCGACCAGCGCCTTGTTCCTGAGAAAAGACAAGCAGAAACCACCGCGGTCGGACTCGAACGATGGAATCGGCAGCTCATCCACAATACATTCTGTGCAATCGTCTCTAGGCAACGCTTCAGAGGCCTCAGAGGCCATGTCTTCTCCAACACGTCCAGGTCCCAACTCAAGCCCTGGCAGGGCAATCGCCCGGAAATCCGTCACACCAGACTCGCGACGCTCCTCTAGTCTACTTAACACCCGCGACGAACTCCTCATGAGTCTTCTAGCTAGCGAAGCCGTCGTCGACAGCCGAGAGTTCGATATACTGAGCTCAGAACAGGTCGATGACCTCAAGAAGGTAACGCTAATCATTCATCGCACAATTCAACCTCAATAACATTATAATTCTAAAATGCGAACCCCCCAGGAACAACAAGTTCTGACATCTCGTCTCGAAGCCATGTCTAAGAAGCTCACGCTCGAAACCAAAATTCGCGACGCAGCTGTCTCACTAACGAAAGTCAACGCCCCACACAAGAAGATGTCCAAACAAACCGACGAGCAGCTCGAAGCCGCGAATCGCCGCGTTGACGCAGCACAGAAAGAGCTTTGGCGCGTCTCAGAACGCTCCAACGAGGTGCGCAAGCGGCTCCTCGAGCACCGCGCGGGTGTCCTTAGCTTCTCTGTGCGGAGCATGGAGCGCAAGATGGCGCCTCCACTGCCCCAGGTGAATGGGAATGGTCTCAATGGGAGCGTGAATGGAGCGTATGACTCAGGGTACGACACACCAATGAGTCCGACGGGGTCGTCCATGACGGGTGTATCCTCGAGCTCAAGCGCCACACGGAACCCGCGCTTCGACGGCGCGCACCTGTTCGCCGGCCACGCAGATGCCATCGTCCCGACCCGCAAGCGTCCGGGGGATGCATCGCGGGACGAGGTGGGTGCGCTGGAGGAGAAGCTAAAGGCCGCCACAGACGCGCTTGGTGCGGCGGGGAAGAAGCAAGGGGAGATGACGCGGGAGCTGCAGCTGTTAAGGTTAGAGAAGCAGGAAGTGGAGACGATGATGGGAATGGAGCTGCAGAACGCTGAAGACACGATCGCGGCGCTGGAGAAGGAGTTGCCGAAGTTGGAGGGCATGGATGAAGAAATGCAGGAGCTGAGAGAGCAGAAGCAGGCTTGGGAGGAGGAGAGGGAGAGGTTGCTCGAGAAAGAGCAGGAAGCTGAGATACTGAAGAGGCGACTGGACGAGCTGGAGGCGAGTAAGGCTGGTGCGGCGGGAGCAGAGAGTCTTTTGGCAGAGATCAAGGAAGATGCCCGACTGCAACTTGAACAGAAGGACAAACAACTGCGAGACTTGCAGTCAGAGTGGGATGCTGATCGAGATGCATGGGAGAGAGAGCGGGGTGACATGCAGGATGAGAAGATGGAGGATTTGGCGAGGTTACAAGAGGAGATGGATAGGCTACGTGATGAGGATGGCGCGGCCCTTCAAAAGGCCACCCAGGAACTCGATGATGGTCTTGCAGCTGTACGGCAGCTGGTCCAAACACACGGCATACCCCTCTTCTCCAGAGACTCTTCACTTCTGGGCCTTCTCTCGTCTATTGGAACACATCTGGAAGGTCTGAAATCTAAAGCTGATGCTCACGCCAAGGCCGAGAGCGAATGGGATGCACTGAGACGGAAACTGGAGGACGATGTGCGTAGCGGATTGGACAAACGCGAAGCTGCATCAAGAGACGTTGAGGAAGCTCGCAGAGAACGGGAGGAAGCACGGCGGCAAGTCCGGTCGCTGGAGGCTCGTGTCCAAGTACGTCTTTCCATTTCTCAGCAAGATACATTGATTGAAGAAAACTTTTTCATAGGACAAAGCCTCCGACATAGCACGTTCGACGCCCAGAACACCTAGCACACCCCTCCCATCTCTCCCATCTCAGGACTTCAACAGCGACTCCGCCAAGGTCATCTCCCTCCTGCAACCCATCTGGTCCCTCCTTCCTTCGCCTGAAGCCCGCGCCGCCAAGTTTAGCAACCAAAGCAAATACCGCACGGGCTCGCCAACTCCCGCCAGCCCCACCACCCTCGCACCCAACGGCGTCAAGTCCCTCTCAGACCTCGACGTGCGCTCGCTCAAGACGCTGTATGACAACAAATCCGCCTACCCCTCGTCACCGAACACCGCGGCGTTCAGCATCGAGGCGTTTGCTGCGCGTGTGCAGTCGCTGATTACCGATGACCGTGCGCTCATCGAGCGGTTAGTGCGGTTCGCGCAGGCGCATGAGCTGCTGAAGAAGAATGCGGAGCGCGCGCAGAAGTTGGCGCAGGAGAGTAATAATGCTCTGGAGACGTATCAGAAGCAGGTGAGAACGTTGGAGGAGAGGAATATGTCTATCTCGATGAAGCAAGCTGCGATGTATGTTCCAATTCGTTTTGTTCAACGTGTTCATTCGGTGCTGATAGTTATGGGCGGTGATAGGCAAGACGAAGTGCAGACCCTGCAAGACGCCGTCGATCGCATTTCTGCAGAGAAACGCGACGTCGAGATGCAAGCTGCTGAACAAGCAGAGACAATGGCTCAACTCACCGACGCTAATAATACACTTAGTGCACGGACACTCTCACTCGCCGAGGAAGCTGCATCTGCCCCCGAGATGATCAAGCGCCAGCTCGAGGCTCAGTTGGCGGAGGCGCGTGCGTCGTTGGAGGCTGCGCAGGACGAGGTGGATGCCATGAGGACACATGAGCAGACCCAGAGGATTGCGTTGCTTGATGAGTTGAATACGATGCAGACGGAGAATGGGCAGCTGAGGGCGCAGTTGAGGGCCGCAAAGCGGTAGTGGAGGAGTATACTTAGTGGATCTTACTTTCCTTGATCTCTTGGGCTGGTCTTAAGCGGACCTTTTGGGTACTGGGGGAGGCACATATGTATTTCTATCTGTATACATTCCTCATGAATCTACTATGATACTTAGTACTTTCTGGTCCGACAGATATTGAACCGTCCGGCGGGATTCGGATCCGTAATCTGAGGGCCACGACAAGCTAAACCAAACTACCGCTCGCCTCGATCCTGCCATCAATTGGCAGGGCGGATTCATTCAAACTTCTGCCTCCTCCGTCGCCGTCACGTGGTGGCGCGTTCAGGTATATAGCCCTGCGCTCCTCGAATGACTCCGCGTCACATCTCTTTCCCATACCACCACAACCCG
>CEMG01178945.1:10267-31371 GCA_001179705.1 Baeospora myosura
AGGTCGTGCGCACAACATGGACATGTATTGAGTCGATGTGTATTCCTCGAATATCGAGAAGGTGAAGATCTAGCTATAGTATAGAAGGGCGATGGCAGAGTTGAAATTTGAAAGGCAAATTGAAAAGATCGGCCGCCGTCCTGAGCTCATGTGACCGTCTCAACGCGTCCGATTTTCGTTCAGCCGCGGCAGCCTTTCTAACGCCATCATATTCACATCATCTTCAAGTTCGTCTTGCTAGTCATCTATCGAATATTGTGGACAATATCCCAGGCTTTGCTTCCACCCTCGATCTTCCTCAGGCCCATGCCATTGTCAAACCCCGGTTACCCCTTATGTCAAAAGTGCCGCTGTGGAAACTTACCCCAAAGCACATGGTCTCCGGCTTCGTGTGGTCACTCAAAGAGCTCGAGGAACGCGGGGAGCAGGAATATAAGTGTGTAACTGCCACCAGGGCTCGACATCCACGAACAGGTTCCACCCAGGCTGCCAGGCGAGACCAATCTCCGAGGCCAAATGATTCCCATGGGCAGTGCCGATATCACGATGCTGCTCTCTCTCGAGTGCAGCGGGCGTGGGGTACGACATGACACACTCATGAATCAAACATTCACTGACATAACTTGCGATTTTCTTTGTATGATTATCGGGTACACAACATTGGCCAATGACGCAAATTCAAGATATCCGAGACTCGAGTCACTTCCGATCCGCAGTCGACCGCTCCCAAACTTTGACGCAAGCGCCTTCAGTGGTCCCTACCTGACCAACACCTCGACCTCCGAAGGCACTGCTAGCATCCTTTCCACATCCTGATACTTAACATACAAGCTCAGCGACTCTGGATTTGCCATAGTCCCGCTGGGCTTGACGGCTGACCCTGATATTATCTTCTTGACGGCGAATTCGATTTTCTTTCCGTTGACAGTGTACTGGAAAAGATGATAGCGTTGAGTTCTTTGGTACTCTCACAAACTTCAGTCTTGTCAAGATGAACGCACCGGTATATCATCCACCTGAAAGATAAAAGATGGGACGTGTCTCGCGCTCAGCGCCTTCCGAATCGCGCTGCGAATCTCGCCCTTCAACCTTCCCTCCAAGGTATACCCTTCCCGCATCTTGATGAACAGAAATACTCGCTCGTCGTTATCCTGCACCCGGCGTTGTCCAACACATATCGCATCTTCGATACAAGGGGTGTGGGCAGCGGAGAATTGCTCTAGAACGCCGTAGATCTCGCCCGAGCCGAATCGGATTCCGCTGGGATTCAGAACGCCGTCACTGTGAATTGGAATTGGTTCAGCCACGATCCAAACCAGGGGTTGGCACAGAGAACACTGAAGAGCGACAGGGTGTACTGACCTCCGACCTAGAATCAAGACACCTTTCGTAGATGGGTTCACAGTGACGTAGTCTCCTTGACGCCATACACCTTTACAGATACAGAGAGGCGGACTTGAACATATGGAAGATCCGCATGTTCTCCAACTACTTACCAGGGTACATATCATAATATGTCTCCCGAAATTTCTTCCCGTCAGCAGTATCACCCCAGAACCCCACGGGCAAGGATATATGGGGCCTGGTGCAGACTAATTCACCTGTTTGGCCGGTGCTTTCGATGTTGTTCCCGAATTCATCCCATACTTCGACTTTCATTCCGAGGGCTTTGCATTGGATTTCTGTTCGATCCAGATACCAATTAGTCCAATAATTCGGGAAAGAAAAGACAGAAAAGTCGGGATCAGACGGACCACCGGTGTACACAGGCAAATTTGGTGCTCCTGTCACAACTATAGCATGTGTAAGTATTGCACTGTATGGCACCCGTCGGAGATAACATAGTCGCTTACAAGCAGCGCAGATATCTGTCCCTCCGGATGTCGAGATCAGATGTACTTGTGGGTGGAATGCGTTCTGGGCCCACTCGAAGACTGAAGGGGTGAGGACCGCGCCGGTGCAAACGATTGCGCGCAGCGATTCAAAAGAGGCTATATCCGCTACAATTGGAAAGTGGGAATTTTATGTATGCCGAGAATGTGTATACTTGAAAAAGGATAGCGTACATGGTGTGATTCCTTGCGCTTGGACTTCCGCAAGGAACCGGGGACTTGTTCCGAAGAGGGAGACTCTGGATTATTTTCGGTCAGCCTGTGTGTCCTGGCAGTGCGGACGCCATACATACCCCTGATCGTCGATGAAGTGCAGATAGGTTCGCAGATCGGGATGAAACGGCGAGCCGTCATAGAGGATGAGACGAGCTCCACAGGCCAATCCCGAGAGCATGTACGTCCACATCATCCATCCCGTCTATATTTAAAAGATTGAATGCAGGAGTCCGAGGCAGGTTCAAATTGCTCTGATCAGTACCGCATGTCATGTAGGTAAAGAAGACCCGCACCGTAGTATACTGGAACCACGTCTCGTTCGATTGAAGTCCGAACCCAAGGCTTGCGTCTTTCTTACTTTGCATAAGTACTCCCTGGAAATGCAAAATGTTATCAAAACCCGAACGGTTTCAAAGATATTAGTGGTGGAAAGTAGACGACAAACCCCAGCTGAATGAACAATGCCCTTTGGAGGTCCTGATGTTCCGGACGTATAAAGTATGAACAGAGGTTGACTGAAGGGCAGTTGTTCGAAGGTCAGCTCATTGTCGTCGCCTGTAGCTAGGAAATCGGGTAGCGAGACGCTACAATCATTGTATAGTTCAGCATTCAAATCTGCTCCAAGTGCGAGAAAGAATGGACATACACGATGTATCCTAGTACTGGGATGCCGCATGCCTTTGCGGTGATAGCACTTGGAAGCAAGATTGCCTTCTGTAAGCCGTGAAAAGTAAGGTCGTTGATTATGTCTGTCACTTTGGGTAGAAGGTCGATAGCCTTTCCCGCATAAAGGACCTCGGTATCGGTAAAGAGGATTTTGGGTTGAATTTGGCGGTATCGATCGAGAATTCCCTGCCAGAATAAAAGACAAATACTTGATTTTCGGGATACAATAGTGATAACTTGAAGGGAAACATACCTGAGCTCCCATGTCGGTTCCCGTGCTAGAAAATATACCTCCCAGACTAGCCGTTGCAAGAGCGATGACGATCGCACTGATAGAGTTGGTTATGATTGCTGGTTATGTCCTTCAATGAGACCATAGTAACAGAACGTAGATAGACCCGATGAAAATTACCAGCGACACGGTCACCAACGACAAACCCATTGTTTCTCATAGCAGCCGCCATCTTTCGCACCATCTCTCTTAGCTCCTTATAGCTGTAATCAACGACTTTACCGGATTCCCCGCCTGCCGTGCAAGCAATACCATCGTCTTTCCTATACAGAATATTCTCTGCATAGTTGAGCCGCGCTCCAGGAAACCAGTGAGGTATTTCAGGTATCGTTCCCTTAGAGAGCACCTATGACGTGCCGTCAGTATAGTCTAATGCGCACTTCGTGATGCACACGACATACCTCACGAGGCGGGACAGAGCTAACAATGCGCAAAAATTCCCAGAGGTCCATCCAGAATGCATAGTCCTCTACAGAGTATTCATGCAGATTCTGATAGTCCTCTGTGAAAATCAGTGAGTATATTGTCTCGACGAGGCTGTCAAGGCCTTGTGAAGCACATACTGAGGTCCAAGCCGTGTTTACGATTGATCATGCGACGAAGTATCTCGATGCTGGTGAGCTTGGGAGACGCAGGAGTCCATATGAGCTGAGATTCCTTGAAGTACGAGTCCATGCTGGCTTAGAGAGGGTGATAGCAAAGATGAAGAACAAGTCAGAGACGAATGAATCGTCTTGAGTACTGTGGGTCCCCGGTCCCTAGTCCGGGGCCGCAATAATGCTGCCGACTGACTCGTTTTCGGCTTGCAGAGGCGAGCCTGAGCGTCTAAGTTAAGCTATAGGAGAGACTGAGTCTTTGCTGGTTGCAGGAGTACAAGTTCCCAGCGACATCTGGCCATGGGAGGGTGACTAGAATGGCGAGGCTCAAATTCCATGATTCCACTGCAAGAAATATGACCTAATTGATATCATTCAATATTCCAAGTGAGCGGGGGGATCTAGTAGGAGTTGAGTGCCAAAGGGAATCGAGCAATAGTCGAGTTAGATGAAGTCTTGAGGCAAGTTTGTGGGCGCCTATTTAAAATATTCACGTGACCATTACCCCAGCAGGCCAAGCTGAGGTGGCCGTCGTCTGCAACTTGCAGCCATCCTACACGCGAATTCTACTATCTTTCTCTCTCTCTCCTTCATACCGTTTATATTATAATGGAGGCGGCGAGTCAAAACATCACGTCTGCGCTATCACGACCAGCTGTTAACGGCAATTCACGAAATGGAACTACACCACAAGGGACTTCGACACAGAGACTGCAGATTATCAACGACGAAAAGAACTTCACGTATGTCTTGCCGCCGTAAAGAGGGTTCTGATACTGTGTAGATATCTGACGCGCCCACAGGGAGGATTTGAGCGCTCAAATTGAACGATGGGGCCTACGAGATGCAGGTTTTGGTTATAACATAGTCGCAGTCTTTGGTTCTCAGTCGACAGGGAAAAGTGCGTATCAGACTACTTTTCTTGGTTCGTGGGCTGACCGACTGTGCTATAGGCACGCTGCTCAATGGACTTTTTGGCACGACTTTTGACGTCATGGACGAAACTCAACGACGGCAGACCACCAAAGGCATGTCCTCGTGCTGCTAAATGTATATGCTCTATAACGTACACACAGGAATCTGGATGTGTCGAGGGCAGGATATGGCTGTCATGGTTATGGACGTCGAAGGAACAGACGGACGCGAACGCGGAGAAGACCAAGTAGGTTTTGCTTCCGACGTGTCACCCCTGGTGATTAAAGACCTCTATCTTAGGACTTTGAACGCAAATCAGCATTATTCTCACTAGCCTCCTCTGAAGTCCTCATCATCAATCTTTGGGAGCACCAAGTCGGTCTATATCAAGGTGCAAACATGGGCTTGCTCAAAACCGTATTTGAAGTCAACCTTGGCCTGTTTGGCAAGAAGTCTCAGGACGGGTATGTCTTCTGGTCTCTCAGCGCTTTGAATGCGTGTCTACAACAAGAACAACTTTACAGGACCAACGGAAAAACACTCCTCCTCTTCGTAATTCGTGATCACATCGGCACCACTCCCCTCGCTAACCTTCAAGCTACACTCACCGCCGACCTCCAACGCATATGGGAATCTCTCTCCAAACCAGTAGAACTTCAAGACCGCAAACTTTCGGACTACTTTGACCTGTCCTTCACCGCCCTACCCCACAAGGTCCTTGCCGCAGACCAGTTCCAAGCGGAGGTGAAGAAGCTTAGGAATCGGTTCGTTGACAAGGATGCAGATGGGTACTTGTTCAAACCAGCGTACCATAAGAGGATCCCGGCGGATGGCGTGGCATTTTATATGGAAAATATCTGGGTTCGTCACACATCGCGTTCCTGTATGACTTTGTTGCTCAACTGCGTTCACATCACAGGAACAAGTGCAAACGAACAAGGACCTGGACTTGCCCACGCAACAAGAACTCCTCGCACAATTCCGCTGTGACGAGATCTCCGCAGTTGCTCTCTCCGAGTTCAATGAGCAAGCCAAGTCACAAAAACGGCCCATCGAGGCAGGAAAGGTCGTCGAAGGACTGGGTGGGTTGATGAGGACCTGGAGGACAGAAGCCCTTAGTGCGTCTCGACACCTCACCTCTTCACAAGACCGTAATTAACTTGCTGATTTCCTTCAGCCCGGTACGATCGCGACGCCTCTCGGTATCACCAAGGTGTATACAATCGCAAACGCACCGACCTCGTTGCGTCATTGGACTCTACCCTCTCCCCGCTCTTCCTCGGCCAGCTCAAGAACCTACACAAATCCTGCTTGGTGGCATTCAAGAAGGAAATCCTCGCAGGCCTCAAAGGTGATGAGTATAACTTTGCCGAAGTGGTGAATAAAGCCAGAGGGGTGTGCGAGGGGCGTTTCATCGAGGGTGCCAAGGAGGCTGTGGTGGAGGAGGGTGGCGAGTGGAGTTGGGAAGAGGAGTTGGAGCTGCTGAAGGAGGAGGTGGGCAGTGTAGCGGATCAGTGCAGGAAGGACGAGACGAAGAAGATGGTCAATCTCATTGAGGTGAGGACAAAGTTTCTTCTAGCAATTTGTGGTGAACATTGCTGATATATACCCTGAACAGCGGAATTTCAAGAAGCAGATATCGGAGCCTGTAGAGCTCGCCCTCAATAAAGCGACTCCGCACATGTGGGATCGCGTCCTGCAGACGTTCAAGGACACACTAGAGAAGGCCGAGACAAGTTATTTGACAAAAGCTCAGAGTGAGTTGCTGCTTTCACTTTGTGCAGTTTTGCACGCCTCTTACGCTGCAACGATGCTAGGCTTCAACTGTACCGAGGAGGAGAACACTGCATCATTGGCTGCCCTTCGCCAGCGTACATGGCAGGCTCTGCGAGCAAAGATAGACGAGCAGACAGCAGACCCAGTAATCCTGAGCAGATTGCGTGGTCACTTCGAGGAGCGATTCCGATATGACGACCATGGCGTGCCGCGTGTTTGGAAACCTGAGGATGACATTGATGGCGCTTTCAAGAAGGCGAGGGACGAGGTCAGCTTCTCTTTCGACCAATACATTATCCCCCACTTAACCTATTGCCATGGCAACAGACATTAGAGCTTGTCCCTCTCTACGCAAAAATCACTCCCGTCGATTCATCGCTCGAGTACATTCTACCCTCAGATACTCCCTCGGATGCTCTGTCAAGCTCAGAAGATTTCGATTTTGCATCATCGCTTGTTGTGTTCACTGAGACCAAGTCTTTGGAACTAGTCAACAAATTCCGCCGCGATGCTGATGCATACTATGTCGAGGCAAAGAGGAGTACGGTCTCCAGCGTGGCGCAGATACCTGTCTGGATGTACGGAGTCCTTGTTGTGCTGGGCTGGAATGAGGCGATGGTTGTGCTCTTCAACCCACTTTACTTTGCCTTCTTGTGCTGTGCCCTGGTATCCGCGTGAGTTTCACTTTACTCTTGCTTTACCGTTTTTCGGATGCTGAATAGCGCTGCCCATTTCAACCAGGTATCTTGTCGTACAACTGGGCCTAGTGGGTCCCTTATATCAGGTTTCACGCACTGTTGGAGGCGAGGTCAGACTTCATACCATATCAGATGGAGAATTCTGCTCATGTTTTCGTCTTGTTTATCAGATCCAACGCCAAGCGAGCGCCCGCCTACGTGAACACTTCACACAACCTGTACTCGCACAAGCCGTTGCCGCACAAGCTGCTGCCGACGATGAGGATGATTCAGATATGAGCCCTAGGAGAAAGCGGCTGTGAGTCTACGGGCCTGATGAGATGACGTGGCTCCGAATCCAAGGACACTCGCTATTTTAATATTTTCTGGATTTTTATATGGTCAGGACTGCGACCTCTTCTTCACTGGATCATACACATTCACGCTCCTCGTTATAATCATTTTGCATTCGATTGATTCCGGACGTCGTGATTTCTGAGATGTGTGGACAATCACGGTGTCAATAGTGTAAGACATGCATTCCGTGTAGGACGTTTCAACATCAGAAAAAGTGAGCCTAAATAAATTCGTAGGAGGTCATAAAGATAGAAGTACAAGAATCCCCTATAACGAAGAGTCTATCGTCTGAATCCAGTTAATACAAGTACATACGAGGTCCATGACTACCTACACTCTGTAAGTAGACCATACTTTCATTTTGTCGTCGAGGAGACCGCATACCAGCACAACACAACTACAGGATCTTTAACCGGTCCTACATACCGCAACAGCGCTAAAAAAACAAGAGAGAGCCAACCAAAAGTCCGGTTCGAGCCTGTGAGAAGAACGGGATCGCTAAGGGGATACGCCTAAGTAACTCGATAGGTCGCCCAAAGGACACCTCGGAGTCTCGAAGGTCTTGGCTCCATGTCGGGGCCAGTAGTGCAGGGTGATGGTGCACGATATCTACATGATGGTACAAGATGGTACATGTCAAGGAAGCGACGTCTAATCATGGAGTCGTAGGCACCGCCGGTCGAGGGTCCAGCAACCTGAGTGTCTTGTCGTCACACGGATCGCGTCGGTAGGGATGTTGACGCTTCAGTGCATGCAACGGGGCCAAATCCCGAGATGGGCCGATCTCCCCATCGCGCCCTTCGGAGCCGGACGACGATCCCACGGGGGAGATGAGGATGACCATCTCTTCGTCGCGGACGGAACTTTCTGGAATCAGAAGAGCGGGGAGGTATGTGGGAGAGGTGTGATGGGGTGTAAATGTTGCATGGGCATTTGCACTGATTGGGCTGGGCGACGAGAAGGTGGCGTTGGTGTTGTAGTGCTCAGCAGCAGTTGTTGGGTAGTGGTAGGATGTTGCAGTTGTTGTTGACGACGATGTGGAGAGAGAAGGTATAGATATCGGTGTCGGTGGAAGATACGCCGGAGAAATTGCGTAAGGAGAAGAAGGTGTTTCTGGAAGATGAGGATAGGAGGATGAATGGGAGTGATGGCCCATATATGGGAGATTTGCTGGTGGATTGTACCATCGTTGAGATGGATGGCTGGGTGAAGTAGGAGGAGGATGGTCTGGAGGAGCGTACACCGGGCTTTGAAGAGCATTTTGGCCTGGGTTGGCGCCATGTGGATATGTTGACTCGCCAACGTATGTTCCACGAGAAGATGTGATCGCCGTCCGCTGGCGCTTCTCTTCACCGTGAGCAATTGGTACGGTCGTGAGAGATGATCGGGTTTCTTGATGACCATATGCATTGTTTGGTGTGAGAGGTGCCGGCAGGGGGCGATTGTGAGGGCCCAAGTGGTGTTGCGGACTTCGCACTGGTGGCACTGGTGAGAGTGGAAGTGGATTATGACGAGACGTAGAATTCCCGGGGTAATGTGGCGTATGATTATCGTCAGAAAAGTGAGCATTGTGGGCGCTGTAGGGGTGATTCGGATAAGGCTCGTACATCTCCACAGAAGGAGACGTTTGCGATGGGTCAGGCTGCCGCCCGGATGGTGGAAAGGGTGAGGGAAAGGGCGCATATGTTCGGGTAATGGTACTGGTAGACGCTTTGGAAGACTCGTTGGATCGTCCTCCTTGGTCGTCGGACTTGTTGCGACCTTTTCCAACTCTGGTACTTTTAAACATACCATCGGGGACGACAAGGTCCCCAACCCCTGAGATGTCATCGATGGTGCCCAGACGGTCGACGGTCGCCTGAGTGAAGTACGCCGCTAGCACAAGACGTCAGCGCCACAAGAGCGGACCTGTGCTCGGGGCGACTCACTGAGATGCCATTTCCTACGGCCTTTATCCGTTTCGACATATACCGAGTAGGTCTGTTTCACAAGTGGGTCCCAATCCCGGGGCGGTTGCTTTTCGGTTGCAGCGCTGCAAGACAGTAAATCTCAATATGTTGACCGTGATCTTGATGAACACGAACCTGAGTTGATTGGCATCCGGGGGAGGAGTGTACTTTTCATAATAGAAGAGAAATTCCTAACAGGGGGCGTCAATGATGGAATGAAGAGAAGTGCGAGAACATCGTACATCGCGGACTCGAGATGGGCTCCATCGCCTTCCCTCCGTAAACCTCTCAATGCCCAGGCCAGTGATCTCAGTATGAGGCCCCCTCTCCTCCCAGGCGTATACGCAACCTGTCCCCAGCGCCAGTCTTTCGTCAGCGTCTAGTCTTCGCGTCACCATTTGCAGGATGCCGTGCTGGACCGCCAGGAAGATCCTGTGAGCATCGAGAGTCGAACGAATGCGAACATTAGCACAAGTTGGACGCTGGACGTGGTGCATTGTTGAGGACAAGGAGCTGGTCAGGGCTCAAGAGGCACATAAAAGAAGAACCGTCTCGTAAAACAAATTCATTAGACTCTTTTTTGACCTTCGTCTTCTTGGAAATCCAGTTACATGGCGCCTGATCTGTAAATCTCGATTAAACACGCGAACTCTAATCACTTTACAACTCAAATTTCCTCCCCATCAGATCCCGTCTCTTGTCCCCAGACGGCCACCTCAAACATTACTTTTTCACTCTGGACCTTATGTGAACCTCTGCCAGCTGTCCCCTTTGCCGTTTGGTGGCATCCTCCTATTCCTGTGAGTTGGCTGATGTTTGACTCCGCGCTGCTTTCGGTTAGCACGGTTCTTGCGCTTGAACAAAAACGATCGTCTTCTAGAACTCAGGGCCAACGATGCCGAGTTGCCTTGCCTTTGCGTTCTGGCAAGGGCCGGCGGCCTGTTAATTCAACACAAAAATAGCGTCTCCACGATCAGGACCCTGCTCGTGGCCTTGAACCCCACAGCTGACAGCCTGCATTACCCATCTTGGTGGTGACAGACAAAAAATCGCAGAGACTCTCATGCCCTCAAAAGTAGCCGAAGAAGAGAGAACATCAGTCGAACTTCCGCCTTGACGACTGTTTTAGACCTTGGTCACTTGTCACCACACGGTGTAACGGAGACTCGGAACGCGTCTACCAATCACCCAATTGCCCCGGTCCATAACTATGTACTCGACGACTATGGTTAAGGCGCTGCTAGGTAACACGATCCCGACGCAAATATGTTTCTAAAGGTGTCGCAAGCAATTCTTGAAGTACATAATCTCATAATTAATTCTCTTACAGATCGTCAGCCTGCGTCAGCTCAGCGATCGTCGCGGCTTTAAGTACTGGAGCAAGATATCGCCTATCAAGCATCAAGTCCGACTCATCGAGACTTTACGTTGTTCGGAACCGTACCGCCTGCGTACCACTGCCTCGGTGGTAATACGATATCGTCGTCGCGCGCAGGCCCGTGCGCCAGTGGTGCGTAACGAATCTCTCATCTTCCAGGAATGACACCGATATAGAACCCGTAGAACTCGAAGCGCGTGACAATAATTGCCCTCGATGACCGAGGATGTGATTTGATGCTTGATACTGACCCTTACTCAGGCTGCACTGACGTACTGTCCTATCTCTGATTGGTGATTTCAGGAATGGCGCGTCTGACCTCCCCCTTTTCTAGTAAGTGAATGCTATAACTGCATCAGATTGAAATACGGTTCGATCTGTCTCCGTGCAGTCGCAGAAATCGGACTTGCAGATTACACCTCCGCGATATATACGCTGTTTGCATGTGCGGTCTAATTTCGGTCTATAAAACAGGAACACTCCCTTGATGCTGGACGCCATCATCATCATCTTGACGCCACAACAACAGGCGTCACTGCTGTTAGCAGTAGAGGGACGCCCATTGAATGCCCACTAGATACGTACCACTATCAGTTGGACCCTTGACGAGTACAGCAAAGCACGATAGCGTCAAGCCACATAGGATAAATTTCATCACCTCAATCTGTGGTCGTTCCGAGTCTACTTAACCTCACGACCGTCAATCCATGGGAACTTGAAGAGCCAATGATACAAATTTCCGACAGTACAGCACATGTAAACTACAAACGACGATAGCGAGAAACCATGATAGCAAGAAAGAATTACGAGGAGTGGCGTAGTGGGTATGAGAAGTAAGTTGCAAGTAAGTAAATGTCAATGTGTAATCCTGTGAACCACTTTAGTATTTGTTGCCCATCTGAGAATGGCCCGGGCCGGGGGGTGAGAGATTCTACAGCATCTCTTAAGCATCCCCTCCATTTTCCAAGAATCAAACCGTTACGGGACGTGATAAAAACTGCGGGCTGACGCTGTTTCAGATGGCTCGCCCCGATTGGAATGCCATCAACGCCTCCTCGTCGAAGGGATGTCGCCGAGGAGGGCTGAGGTTTTGCAAATATACGAGCGGCGCTAGTATGCCACCATCCGCTAGTAGGCGCCTGTCCTGGGAAGGTCGTGTTCCAGGAAGCACACCTTGGGCACCGCGGAGGGCAGCGTCGGCCGAAATGCGATTCAAGGGGTGTGTGTGTGATGCAGAGGAAAGATGTGCTCCAGGACTGAATGCGGCGTACTGGGGGTGTGCGTTGGGACGGGGATGCCCGACAGGGACGACATGTCGGTCGTATATCAGCGTGTGTGGATCACGGGGCCTCCCTTTCGCCGAACGGGCACTTTTGTATTTCCCTGGAGGTACGCGTATGTTTCTGAGTTCAGGGATATCGTCGATGGAGCGTAGGTATTCCATGGATTCTTGATTGAAGTAGGCGACTGCAAGGTTGAACGAAGCCCGTTAGTTCTCCGAATGTATAGCTAAACCAAGTGACGCACTAAGATGCCATTTCCGCCGTCCTCTAGGCGTTTCTACGAAGACTGAATACGTTTGCTTGACTAGGTTGTCTCTAAGAAACCCCCGCCCGGATTGTGTTGATGGTAGACTAGATTGAAGTGGAATTTATATTCAGTCTGAGGGCGGAACAGATGAATCTCATGGGGAAAGGACTAACGTGGTGTCCGAATCAGATGTCATTTCCAGATCCGTCTGTTCTGGTTCCTTTTCGTGGTAGAACAGAAACTCCTGAGAGGATAGATAGATATGGATTAGCGCTAGGCGCTCAACGTAATCAGGACCAGGACTGGAGCACTCACGTCTTTAACACGACTAGGTCCCCATCGAATGGAGTCAGTCCATCGTTCGATGCCTAACTATGTATGGAGATTAGAGAGGGCAGAGCTGACGATGAATGATGCTTACCCCTGTAGCTTCGGCGTTCGACCCTCTTTCCTCCCAGACGAAGACACACCCTGAAGTGATAGTGCGGCGTTCTTCGGTGTCTAGGCGGCGTGAGACCATGGGGAGCATGTTGAGGGAGACGGCATGGAATATGGCGTGTGCATCTGCTGGGGACCGAACACGAAGGCCAGTACAAGTTGGTCGCTGCATGACGGCGGATGGTTGGGAGAGTGGCGGCAGAGCTGGTAGAGGGAGATGTTGCATACGCAGTAGAATGGGGATGAGGAGCACAGCACAGCTCTGGACAAAAGAGAGAGCAGTGCCGCCTCGGATTAGTTTATATAGGTGGACGGGGATGATAAGCAGGAAGATGTTAGCAAAATCGTGAACCATCAATTGGGACCAACCTTAACGTATAATCAACGCTAGTCTGGAACAAGGGCACGTCTTCACTGAAAATAGGCAATCATTACGAACTAAACTTTGAATCTTTTCGCTGATGGAGGTCGCCAATTCTCGGCATGGTGGTTTTGACGCTGGTACAGCTCTTCACACCCGTGATAAAGTTTTAGGGTGGCATCTTGATTATGAACCGGTGAATGGAACACAGCAGAGATCGATTTCGTGCAACGGGGCAAGTAGCCACATATGGGAGGAACGCTGTCGAGATCCGGATCCGTCGCCTATTCGGTGATTATTCTGGGTACATAGGACACCTACACAGGGTGATGTCGGCCTGCAAGACTGTAGCTTCTGTCAGCGTGTCGTATGTAGGTACGAAAACGTAATCCGTAGGGAACGGGAGTCCAAGAAGAATCGCAGCCTTGGTTCAAATGCTGGAGACCGACAAGTTGTCTCTTATCAGACTCGTAAGAATCCTTCACACAGAATAAGATGAAAGAAGAATTTTGAATACACTTTTACATCTGAGCCAGTGCATTGGTTCGACATCTCATGCGATGCGGATTACTTGAAGGGGATAATAAGGGTTGCTTGCTGTGCTGTGCGAGCGCCTCAACCGAACCTAAGTATTAGCGGTCAAAGCCACAAATAGCGGGCTCTCAAGGGACAATGTATGCCCTCATCTTTCGGAGGTCGGTCCATGGATTTGAATAAGATCGACCGGTCGAGACGTGATTCCGGAACTGCACTGCACGATTAACGGTAAGCATCTTAGGAATTTAACATTAGATGAAGCGTACCCCAGAAGTTTGCAGCGGCAAAAATCCGCGAATGGCCGAGCAGGGCCTAGCGTTATCCGGACGACCACAAGGATTGACAAACGCTTGGACAACGGTGGATCATAAAGCAAATCACCTGGGCCGTTAACGCCATAACAAGTACATGATGATCAGCTGTTGACCAGCTGTTGACAGAAACTGAGCAGATCGCCATGTTGCTTCGGTGGTTCGCAAGTGGTAGTCCCCATGGCCATATCCTGGGATTAGATGCTGTTTAATAGAAGACTGACGGGGAGGTTAAATCCCGATGCACGCCATCTTGCTGAATATACCTATGAGTATGAGAAGGTTCCTCGATCATTAACAGTCAGACCTCGAGGGTGGCAGGTGGCAATAGGTTGAGGATCCCGGCTTCGCGCATGCATATGGGGTGTAGTGCGGCAGTCAGAGATGCAAAGAGAGGCGCCAGATCCACATAGAAGCCGTAGAACTAGAAGTCCAGTGCCACGGAGCGCCATTCCACTGCAACCGAAAGAAATTTCCCAAGAGATTGCCATCGCGGAGAATCAGCATCACGATAGTATGATGCTGTGACGACATGCAAAACACTTGTGTAGTTTCGAGGGAGAGGCTGTGCTTGAATGAGCACCCCCATATTCTGTAGTCGTGGTTTCCTAGCTCCAATACCTCGAGAAGTTCAGCAACAGTGAGCTAGTACAGAATCAAAAGGCTCGGAGGATGCCTCACGGATGAGCAAGTCCGTCAAGTCACATGACCTGCCACGGATGAGAGTCACACAGACTCGACCCGACAAAATCAATTCATGATACTGACCTGCGTTGGCATACGAGCTGTATCTTCTCTGTTCGTACGACGACATTCACATACCCTCTGCGCCGCCAAAATAGCATCCCCTTCTCTGATGGCCGTTCAACAACCTGCTTGGTCTCTTCCAGAACCAAAACGCCAGGAACCAGTCCTCAAAGTGTACAATTCACTGACACGGACTAAAGTCAGTCGCTGGGATGTAGTGGCGAGCACATGATGGTCTTATTTTCGACTAGACAGAGTTTATTCCCCTCAATGGACGGCAAGTCAAGTGGTACAACTGTGGCCCGACCGTCTACGATGCCTCACATATGGGTCACGCTCGGTAGGTTCTTCGTCTTCAGTCTGAGATATAGCTCATCCGTATGATTCTTCAGGAACTACGTGACTCAGGATGTCCTCCGACGATTAATGACAGACTACTTTGGCTACGATGTCCACTTTGTGATGAATATAACCGACATCGATGACAAGGTCTGACTCTGTCGAGCTTCGTACTGTGAATCTATTAATTCGCCCAAAAGATCATCGAGCGTGCCCGTCAAAACCATCTACTTGATCAATTCCGTGCCGAAACCAAATCCCTCTCATCCGAACTACTTTCACAAGTCCATTCCGCATGGCGTACCTACCTGAGAGTCAACGTCGCAAAGGGGCTACCGGAAGCTGAGAGGCCGGCAGAGGGTGAAGAGGATGAAAAATGGCACCGTCTCGCCGAGCTGATACAGAACAAGGATTGGAAGCAGGATTGCTTGCGAAGGGAGGAAAAGTTTGACATGTATTTCTCGTCCGCGGTATGTCCATCCGTTCTCATGAGACAATCAACTCAGAATTCTCGAACCTGACGTACTCTTGCCATGTAGCGTCGCACCCTTGCGGCTCTCGAAACAGCCAAAACTCAGTTAGACGTTGGACAGACTGGCCCGGATGCCGCAATGAAATTGATCGATGACTCTAAAGATGTACTCGCCAAATCCCTGGATGAGCAGGTTCGTCGCGGATGAGTTTTACCGAGCCCCTTGCGTTCCTAATTTCGTAACCCGCAGTATAAGTCGACTGTCACCGATCCCGCGATATCTCGGTCCCTGGCAGCGTATTGGGAAGAACGTTTCTTCGACGACATGGCCCGTCTGCGCGTCCGAGTACCCGATACACTCACGCGGGTGACCGAGTACGTTCCGGAGATCGTCTCTTTTGTTGAGGGTATTGTCAAGAATGGCTACGGTTACGAAGCCGAAGGAAGCGTCTATTTCGATACTCAAGCTTTTGACAAAGCGGACAACCACGATTACGCCAAACTGGAGCCATGGAGTAAAGGAAATAGGGATTTACTAGAAGGCGGTGAAGGCAAGTCCTCGCTCTTAAGGGAGCACTTCAACTTTTCACAGAAACTTACGCGGTTACGCTAAAACCTTAAGGTTCACTTTCGAATAAGTCAGGTCGTCGATCGAGCTCTGATTTTGCCCTATGGAAAGCGTCAAAACCCGGAGAACCTTCATGGCCATCTCCCTGGGGTCTTGGTCGACCAGGATGGCACATTGAATGCTCTGTCATGGCCAGCGCCATACTAGGCGATAACATGGATATACATTCTGGGGGGGTTGATTTAGCGTTCCCTCACCACGATAATGAGATGGCACAGTCAGAGGTAAGGTTTCGATGCTGCTTAATTCACACTCTCGATCCTCACCAAAGTTACTACCGCATTAGGCTTACCACGAGTGCGGCGCATGGGTTAACTACTTCCTGCACACGGGGCATCTACACATCGAGGGTTTGAAAATGAGCAAGTCACTCAAAAACTTCATCACTATTGATGTACGTGCCGTTCTATCTGCCTAGCTCCATCGACGATAACGACACGATGTTGACGGAATCTCGTACAGGAAATCTTACAAAAGTATACTGCCCGACAACTCCGCCTGGCTTTCCTCACGCAGCTTTGGAATGCCAAGGTCGATTTCTCAGAATCCCTGATGACAGGGGAAGTACGCAACCTCGAGACGACGCTGAATGTAAGAAATCTTGAACAAATGCTATTCACCTCGATCACAAAGTTTTTTCCAAAATCATTCGTGCCTGCTTGTGATTGACAAGAGCTTATTTTCAGAATTTCTTCACCACCGTGAAAGCCCTGGTTAATCAGGCGCATGCTAATGGGACATCGTCGTCTGATGGTTATCACCATTATGAAGCCCCCGAAAGTGAATTGACATCAAGGTACGCAAGTAAAACAGCCCCCAATTGTTATCCCTCCTCACCCATCACGATTTCACTCACTCCTGCTACCCTCCAGCTACCACGAGACTCAGTTCGCTGTCCGCGAAGCTCTTTGCGACTCTTTCAACACCCCAATCGCACTCGATCATCTGCGGGATTTAGTATCGCGGACGAATGTGTACATCAACTCACGAGGTAAAAATCTGAATGTTGGCGTGCTCGAAAATATTGCGCGCTGGGTCAGTAAGATGCTCCGCCTCTTCGGCCTTGGAGAAGGAGAAAACTCGGAAATAGGATGGGGTCAAGAGAGTCAGGGCGACGCCACCTTCGATGTCGGTTCATCTTTGTTATCTCATTGCCAACATCTTCTGAATCGAGATTTGTTCTTCAACAGAGGGAAGAGGTATTAATGCCCTACGTCCGATCTCTGTCTTCTTTCAGGGATGGCGTCCGGCGGCTCGCTATGGAGAAAGGGGACACGGCCCTGAAAGATATCCTTGCACTATGCGACAAGCTTCGGGACATCGACCTTGTTCCATTAGGCGTGGCGTTAGATGACCAAGAAGGTTAGTAACGCTCAATAGCGTATTTCTCTGGGCAGGGTCGACGACATAATTAACGCAATGTCTTTCCTTGACAGATGGAAAGGCATTAGTCAAACTGGTAGCCCCAGCGGAACTTGTGAAGGCAAGGGACGAGAAACGGGCCCTTTTAGAAGCCAAAGCTGCGAAGAAGGCCGCTTCCGTCGAGGCTGAGCGCATAAAGCGGCTCGCTAAGTTGGAGAAGGGGCGTGTTTCGCCTCAACTCATGTTCAAACCACCCAATGTTCCCGAAGGGACGTACGGGTCTTGGAACGAGGAAGGCATACCGCTTACGGATGGCGAGGGTAAAGAAGTCAGCAAGAACCAGGCCAAGAAGGTCCAGAAGGACTGGGCGACGCAAAAGAAACTGCACGCCGAGTTCCTGGCCTGGCAGGAAGGACAGGGGATTGAGACAGTCACATAGATTCATAGGTTCCCGATCTTTGCAATACTATCTACATACTGCGTGGCGTTCCGACGTACGCGCGCGGTGGGTCAGACGCGTGCATTACCAGTCACACCCTTTGACCACAAGGTCTGCTATTCTCTCCAAACCAACTCTGTCGTCTTCGTCGAAGGCCCCTGGCGCGAGGCAGTCTAAGTCAAGCACGCCCAGAACCCTCTCTTCATTCTCTCCGTCACGCAGAATTAATGGACACACGAATTCACTTTGGGTGTTCCCATCGCATGCGATGTGTCCCGGGTAGCTGTTAACATCTGCGATGACGAGAGTCTGACGCTTGAGAAAACCATCAGCGCAGACTCCGCGACCCTTCCCAGGCTTGACATTGATGAACTGGCAGGCTGGTTTGCCGCCAAATGGACCAAGGAGCAATCTTTCGCGCTCATTCTCGGCAACTTCTGCGTTTTTAGGGCGAGGAAAGAAATCTGAGTGGATGTAGAAGCCTGTATGATGATAGGGGCTAGATCAGACGTTTTGGAATTGTATGGGTTTTAGGCAGTTACGGCGGAGAAACCATAAGTGCCCATTTAGAAAACTGTGGATACTCACCACACCAGTTGACAGCCTTGTCGTCGTCTCTCCCAAAATAAGCGGGAAACGCGAGAAGGGAGTTGTACATCACAGAAGATGCGTTCGCCAAGTTTGAGACCTGAGCTCATCGATCTATCAGAGTGCTGATAGAGACGACACGGGGATCACGAACCCAGTTCCTTTGTCCGTCCAATAAAGATTCGACTTGTGAGTAGACATGGGACCAAAATTCGGCTTTGGTGGTGATGCTTGATAGTGAAATCAGTCAATGAGAAGATCAATGATTATCGGACGGACTTGCCTCTCTGGTACCAGGGCAGCGTCTGAGTGATGCATAGTTGAATACAAGTTGAGTATTCCTGACCACGTAGTGAAACGAAGGGTCCGGTCAGGTCTCCAGCCCCGTAATTACGGCTCGATTTTTACGCTACGTCATCTTTGTCATTCTTTGTCCATATTGCCATCGTTGCTTATTTAGGCAACTCTGGCTTTAGGGCAGGCTTCGGCCAGCTCGAATCCATCCGACCATTTGATCCACTCTCTCTAAACCTTTTAGGACGCTAGCGGTGACAAGTGCTGTTTGAACGTCACCCAATTCTTTCAACTTTGACTGAGGAAGGCAACTAGGTTTATAGCCGGCACGGGCTACGAGACGGGTGTGAATTCGGGAAGTTGAATAAGGATTCGAGTTTCGGAGACTACTTGTCGGGGCGTCGCCGTCTACCAGCTAAGATACCATCACCCTCATACTCAGGATAGCTATGTTGTGCAACTTTACGCCTATAAATCGACACAGCTGTCGTAAGGGTCGAAGAGCAAATGAAAGAAATGTTTTGCTTGTGTAACAGTTGTGTTTTGTGGAGAGATTCAGAGATCGGTACTTAGAATCAATTTAAAGAAATCCGGCGAGTCCAGATATCGAGCAGCTTGATTCTTCAATGCTCAACTTATCCAGTGCAAGAGCCTCAATCCGCTGTGGTCAGGTTCGCCCGGAGGGCCCTTACTATCTGGACAAGGTGGGTTGCCAATGGATTGCTTACAAGAAAAAAGGGACGAAGGCGAAGAATTATGCCATCGAGCGTTATCGGACTAAAAGGGAAACAAGAACAGATTAGATTAGATCACAACAGATCTAAACCATCGCTAGGCTCCTGCTGGCACCTCCCAAGTTAAATTTCAACCTCTTACCTGACAACATACAATGGCTCCCTATCTCGAGACCGTGAAAGTAAGCGTTTCCCTTGGTACTGACCATGACCTCACTCTAAACTTGATGGCAGTCTTTCGCAGATGTTTCCATCACTGACGCTGGCGTCGACACACTTCAATTTCTGGAGGCATCCGATGGTCTAGTTGGCTTATTCGGTACGTTTTCCGGGAAGGAAGGAGGGAAGGTCAAAGATTCTCATATCTTCATGCAGATCTCCTTGGATCAGCTGCATTCTCTATGGTGCAGGCAGATCTCAAAGGCAACATCACGGTGAGACGCCGAACTGCTTCCCCATGCCATTGGTTCCTCTCTGACTCTTCTCCGCTTGATTTATATTTTTGAATCATCAGAAAATTCGCGCTCGTTATGATGCAGCTCCAGCTCAATCAGCTACACTGGAGCAACTGGTCGAAAACGAGAAAGGAGAGAAGAAGAGAACGGCCACGGAAGGCCTCCTATGGCTCCTCAGAGGGCTATCGTTTACGTGTAAGGCTCTGGAGAACGCACAGAAGAACAGGTCGGAGGAACTTGCCACTGCGTTCTCCAAGTCCTACGAAGGGACACTGAAGAAGTTCCATAACTTCGTTGTCAAGGGTGTATTTACTGTGCGTGACATCTTGTCTTCTTACAGGACACCATGACTAACGACGTATATTTATCACAATCCTTGGTCGACGCAGGTGGCTATGAAGGCCTGTCCATACCGCAAGGACTTCTACGCCAAGCTGGCGGCAGACCCAGACGGTGGCCCAGCGGCGTCGGACGAGAAACTGAACGAGGAACTAGACAAATGGTTAGCGGCCTTGTCGGCTATCGTGGCGAGGATCGAAGCCTTTTACGAGAAAGGTGGCTATGGGAAAGGATTCTAACCATAGGTCTCATAGAGGGCATTTACACGGACTCGTCCAAGTCTGGAAGACCTATACATCGGATCTCTCTTTTTTAAGTATGAAGATGATCTGGTTGGCAGCTCGAAATATCACAATTGTATTATCATGGTGTGCTATGCGAGTCTCCGGACCTCTGCGAGATGGCGATTCAAGCTTTTGATGACCACCGGCGCTTTAGCTATCGCTCTGTCCTGATCATCTTACGAGGCATCAACTCCACATCCACATTGTTAATCAATCACTTCTGTGAACCACTGGAAGTCCAGTAATCTAGCTACTTGAAGGTACTCCTTCCCATGCTCTTTGAAGTCCTCCTCTGAATCTCTGATTCGGCCTGCTTTGGTATTGCACGACAGACGGAATTGCATAATGAATTGGCATTCGGGAGTGATCCGTAGAAGGAGAAGACAGAATATAAGATCTAGGGTCCTCATTAGTGAACTATCATTGACCCGCGCGAGTGTAAATCGCCGGTGAACAAATTCGGTGGCCATTTCCTCGGGATAGCATTAGATACACTTCAAAGATGACCGATACAAATCCGGATTCCTTAGAT
>CEMG01178949.1:0-10603 GCA_001179705.1 Baeospora myosura
TACAACGAATGTATATTCACGGAAATTTCTCAATCAAAACTACAGCCTGCCCATTCATTATTGCCAATACTTAGGACCATAATCGAGGAAGAGCTCCTCTCCCTTTCGAATGTCTGCCGCTACGCGGGAATCAAGCACAGTCGCGGAACTCGATGTCGATGAGAGACTCACATGCAACTATTTTGATTCGATGTTCACCATTTACAAGCATCACTGCACAGCGGCATGGTGCTTTTCATAAGACATGTCCACCTCATGAAGATACGAAAAGGGCTCACCAGTCGATGCACAATTGAAGTTTTCACTGTGATTGATATACCTCATTGCATTCCCTGCAGTCCCTGCATCCAGGATGCGCAACTGATTCAAATCATAACAGTAGTTTCGGTCGCGGAATTTGTTTGTGTGACTGGATTTGACGATCAGAAGCTTACACGGTCAGCACAAATGTATGGTGGTCCCATGATGGACCTTTGCAGTGTGACGAGTACAACTTACGTTTCTTGTTCAGCAGCCTTGATCGCGAGGATCTCGGCGACATATTCTATACGAAAGATTCTTGAGCAAATGTATGGGATATTCAAGCTGGTTATCAGCGACTCACCGCCGACAATGGCATCTTCTTTTATGTGCTTCAAGGCAAACGCGCCCATCCCATAGGTGCCGCGCTTGATCTCGACATGCTGGAACGGTGGAGCCATATACCATGAGTGAATCAGAGATCAAAACTCCCAAGACAAAACTCACCGCAGCTTTCCCTCGCTGTAGTGCAACATTTTGGCAAATTGCTCCCCGCCGTCCTGCATACCAGATAGACAATAAGATACTTGTACACCGACCTAATCGTTAGAAACACAGATGACATACCTCTGTATCGATTTATTCAGTTGAATAGGAGCCGTCAAGTGAAGTTCACTGGATCTCACCTTGCATCACACCCGACACACATCTCGGGATCGCATTCCCGGAGAGCCTCGCGACATGGACATATGTTCTGTCCCGAGCACGAGCCTGAAGATTTGGTGCAATCACATCCCTGATAGCGGTAATTACCTGCAGAAACAAAATGCCACATCATAATTCAAGATGCCAGTCTGAACAAAGAGAGACCCACATTCGACGTCACAACGGCAAGCACTTGAACAAAATTGACCTACTTCCCGACAAGTGCAGGCAGCATTTACGTCGTCACATTGTCCCTTGTGGTGACATGGTCGGACCCTCGGAGCGAAGACGAATTCGCCAGATTCATCCTGAGTTTTACCATCGGCTGTTTGCCAATAGAGGAGTGAATTTGATTGGTAACTCAATAAGTAATTGAACTGAATGACGATGGTGTGTAAAACTTACCGAGACGAGCGTTCTTCTTCTTAGATTTCTTACTTTTCTTCTTTGACTTGCGGCCTTTCTTGTTACCACTTTCAGTCTGAGCAGCGGCATCTGGAATTCCCGAGTAACGCTCAAGGATTTTTGCGTCTGGAAGGATGTTTTTGCGGTGTAAAGTGATCTTCCAAGCAGAAGCGTCATTAAATAAAAAATGAGATATCTTTTGAGTATACACACCTCTCGACATGATATTCGGCAGATACCTGCCAAGCTACACGGTGACAAATCCGGTGCAAGCTTTAGAACCTCAATGAGCGTGTCTACATCCTCTGAACTTGCTTGAGGGATAGATTCCTATGGAGAAATTTTGGAAGATGAGTAGAGTTCCAGGCGACATAAGTTGACTGTGTACTGCGTACAATGTGGTCTTCGTTCTCATCGTCCATGTGACGGAAGCACTGTTGACCACAATCACCACCTTCAACTAGCTTGAGGCCTGTAGCCGTTAGTCGAGGGTTGTTTGTCTCTAGAAGAGGCGAGTCGTATCTGTATGCTGATCAAAGTGTGTATCATTTGGCCGTCAATGCATGGGGAAGTATACTGCATGCAAATATTGTACGTACTATGAATCGAACAGTGGTGATGCAGACAACCTATGTAAGAGCAGAAATCGTAGAGTCCGGTATTGATACTGTCAAATAAAAAGGTATCGGACTGGTTACTGATCCAATCCAGAGGGCAATCTTGATTCCCTAGAGCTCCTGGCCAGTAAAGAGGATCTCTAAAATGCCATGTCAGCACCACAAGATGAACAGAGAACATTAAGTTGACAACCTCTGCGATGTTGCCCAGAGAAGGCCTCTATCATTAGACATACGATGGGGCGGGAGGACTTGGAGGCTGTCTATCTCCTCGAATGAGAGGCCAACATCAAATTGAAGACGCCGAATTGTCTCAATTTGGATCGTTTCCACTGCGCAAGCAAACACGAATGTCAGTTTAGAAAGTGTCACCAAGAAGTATCACGAACCATCCGGGTCTAGAAAGTCTGATAACCATTGAAAGTCGAAGAATGAGCTGAGATATTCGTCACGATTTGTGAATGACGGGTTATCTGCGTAGGGCATGAAGGGGAGGAGATCGGCCCAGATCTCATCCTTCCCGATGTTACGTGCTGTAGGCGTACATGCCTCGTACATTGAGTATGGGTCTATGAAGTGGGTGTCATTGATCTCGATGTTATAGTGTAACTCATATGATTCTGACACAGCCTGAGTCTGATGGGCAGTCTCAAATTCCCATACGAAGAATGGGACGAATTCCGCATCAATGGGTCCAGGAACACGGTCCCCTGGCGAGTTTGATAGAGATATATCAGTAGAAAGAGGCATAGTATTCTGAGAGATTTTTTGGAGACTAAGAATGTCATTGCGGCATTCTTGTTGCTCCCATGTATAAAATTCTTGCCAAACAGACTTGTAAATCGATGTGGCGAGCCAAAACTTCTCGTCGTCTACGCCCGTTGTTGATGTCGTGTCGTTTTCATCATCGTCGAAGAAGTCCATGTTATGATAATGCCACGTCGTCGAGGTTGTGAGATTGCGAGGTTGTGGTTCGTCACCAAGTTTAGTATCGTGGCTGTGCTGCGCGGCCTTGACCGACGGTCCGACCTTGAATCTGAGGCTGAAGTTCTCTATACACTGCAGGATGCAATCTTGTTATGTACTGGGGCATCGGCCAGGTATAACAACTAAATCCAGAACGAAAGGATACAATTTAGCTGATTAATTCGCAATGAGTGCTTCAGTACGGAAGTAACAGTAGATTAAAGATCAGTTGCGTCCCCAAGATGCGGGTGTCGGACTGTGCTCGATCTTGTTCAGCTGGGCAGTCAACCCGCCAGTATCAGGGAATAAATCCTGAGCGTGCAGCCTCAGATTTCCGTCGTCCGTAAACTCATCCCCCATTCGACCTTGGCCCTGCGCACGCTGCTGAGGTGGCACCCCAAACAAAGTCTCCTCCGGTACGACGTCTCCAGGATAATCGTCAAACGAGTCATCGTACGACTCGTTCGAGACCTCTCGCGCGAATGGATGGACCGGAGCAAGGTCCAAGTCAGCATCCTCTGCATCTAAGGAGTCTATCGATTCATTCGAAGACCCAAATGAGTCGTCTGCTGAGCGACGTGCCGAGGCCATGAGAAAAGCAGCAGAGGGATGCGCGGTATTGTTGATCTCATCCATCGAATCTGAGAATGAGTCGTCATCGAGGTTGAGATTGTTATTGTTCTGCAGAGGCGTCATGTACTGATAATGCCCCTCGTCACGTCGTTGCTCCGGCGAAGCTTCAGGGTAGGAGGTGTAGGTTGGGGAGTAGCGACTGTACTCGGGGGAAGTGGTGGGGGGAGTAGCAGGTTGCACGTTCAGCTGCATTCTTCCCATCGCACTGTCTAGGCTGGGGTCAATGCTATCTTGCGTTCGTCTATAACGAGACAGGGAAGGCGGAGAGGGAACGGTGCTCATGCTCGACTCGACAATACTGCCCACATTTCCAAATGGATGATGCGAAGGACCCTCGCCCTTCCGCTGGAAATCGCTGACTAAATCGCGTGTAATGCGCGCTGCAGCCTCCTTCGTAGGAGTCTGACCAAGTTTGAGGAGCCCAAGTTCAGCGGAAGATCTCGGAGGCCGTGCAGGAGACATCAACACCGGAGGAGACATTCCTGGTGGAAGTCCTCCCTCCCAGGAGTCATCATCATCATCATCTGATTCGTGAGCTGGAGTAACTGGGTTGCGACGAGACGACGATGGTCCGTGGCCATATTTCCTGTTTCGCTGGGGCGTAGTGATGGATCGATCTCGAAGGTCGACCACACCATTCCAGCTGGATGCATCGGCGTTGGGGGGGAGGAAAGGGTTCTTTATTGGGACGGGCGTCTTCGGCTTGACTTTTGGCCTGAGAGGTGATGTATGATAAGAGGGGGTTGTCGACGATACGTCGCAGGTGTACAGATTTTGGCGTAGAAGGTTGCGAAGGAGAGGTTGTGATGCTTCCTTCCCTTTCCCTTTCTCCGACCGCAGCGTCCGATCCAATGGAGAGGGAGATGGGTTCGGATCGGTATACATTGAAGGGGCGGCTAAAGAGGACGATGGCGCAAGAAGGCTCTCATCCTCTTTTGTGAAGTTTTGTATCTCTCTGTCCAATCTGACAAGAGGGGACTCAAGTGAGGTCGTCCATGTACCACCTTCCGAGCTCTGACTGTCGAAACTGTCGTGTGTCTGGCCTACACGGTCACGAGCGGGAGTGGATGAAAATGGTGCTTGGCCTGGCATGAAGGAGTTCTCAGTTGATGCCATGCTGGGCTCATAGTCTTGCGACTGCTGATGAGTGACCTCCGATTCGTTTGCACCAGAGTGTGTCGACGTCTCTGTATCTGTTTCCGCGTGCTCCGATGGCTGCTCGTTGACTGTCGAGTAGTCATCGTAGGTCGGAATGTGTATTTGAGCCGCCTGCTCATAGAAGGAGGTCCAGAACTACGAACAACATGAGATCGTCTCAGGAAAGATAAACAAACTCAACACACCTTTGCCGCCTCTCTCACAGGCTCTGTCCCCACAGCATACCGCTTCACCGCAGGTAAAATCTTGCTCGACAGAACATTATGTATCTTTGAGAAGTTTTCGTCGATATTCTGGATGAAACATGTTGGCGCAGTTGATACATGATTTTGGACAGATATGAACTGACCTGCAGCTTGATTGTGATCAATTGCTCTATCTGTTCGATTTGGTCGTGAACCGATGCATTGGTGTCCAGTCCAGGAACTTCGATGGACGCAGGATCAGGATTTGGCTGCCATCTAGGAGGGTTCGGTGGAATTTCACTTCGGTCGTCACTCAGAGTCATGGTCGGAAATGAGACGCGTCGGGTCACGTGGCAAATTCAATTGACGCGACGCGTCAAACGCGTCGACGAGACTCGCCGAACAGCATACCTGTCGGCCTAGTCCTAGGGTATAGACTCAGTCTACCAGTCGTATATTCACACTGAAGCATGCAATCATATTCACGGCGCCCTTCGGCCCTTAAATTCATTCGGGTCATGATGATACTTTTCACACGTATGATATACAGTAGAAGAAGAAGGACTGCGCTTAGCTGGTCTAACACTGTGTGAGGACCTCAGACACGTAGTCCGCCATGATGCTGTGCGTTGCTGCAGAGGGGTTACTGAATAGATGGGTAGTAAGAGAGGCTGTCAGCACCAGTAGCACGTCTCTCTGAACATAGTTTGTGACTTACCCAGGGATGTAATAGAATGTGGAGTCTGGATCAGCACACGCGCCCACTGTCGTGTTGGCATCGATTGTGCACGCCCCTGTGCTGGTATAGCCGAAAGCTTCGTAGCCGGGATTGGGGCCAAGGACGCCGTTCCAGATGTTAGCAAAGTCGACAAATCCAACGTTGATTTTATATTTGGTGGAAAGGGTGTTCAAGGCAGTGAAGACATCCTGCTTGTATGCCTCTCCGGCTGCAGTCTTGACTCCTCGGCCGTAGTTATCCACGACGAGGAAATCTTTAGCGAATATCGGGGATGAGGACAGCTCAAGCAGTCCGTAAACCAGAATGCCTGCAAGGGTGGAGGCATCCGGGTTCGTAAATTCTACAAGGACGTCAAAGGATGAGACCCTCGATCTTTAGAAAGAAATCGATGCCAATACCATTTGATAAACCGAAGTCTCTGCAACCTAAGTCAATATAAGGTTGTTATGGTCACAGAGAAACACTCACCCAATGCCAAAGAAAATAGTGTAGAGCGTCGTAGCGGGATCGGGTCTGGGTCTCCCTGTATTAAATCCGGAATACTGTACTGAAGGAACAGGAGAAGTTGGATGAGCAACAGCAGCAGCGAATCTCTGTGGTGGGTGTAACCTACTCTGGTTCATGAAGTCTCTCGCAGTGCCTGTATTCACGCCAGGATATTGTGATGCGTCCAGAAGTGCTTCTGTACCCTTTTGAGGTCGAGCCAATGTTCATGAGTTCACATAGTATCTGCACCCCAGCAATCATACGTACGGCATAATCTTGCAGTGTAGCATTAGCGGCTTCAGCCAGATATTCGACCCATACGCGGCCATTGCTGATCCGTCCACCTGCTTTTGGATTAGGTGGCACGACAACGGGAGGGAGCAGTGTTGTTCCGTCCTGTTTCCCGCCGTCTGTATACGAGTCCTAGAGCAGAAGATGAAAAGGAGGTCGGCATAGATAGGCAGGTACCACATACGCCGAACGCAACTATTGTGCTATAAGAACTAAGAGGCTTCAACCCCGCGTTGACGTCCGCTGGGCTTCCGCCGAGTGCACCGCAATTGGGGCTCACAGCCAAGTGAACGCCACTGGGTGAATCCCGGGGTAAGACGACTGCGTAGATTGCAGCAGCTTGAATAGAAACGAGGAGAAGGCGAAGGCGGAACATTTTGTGGAGTAATGTGCGATGTGGTACCCTTCACTTCCTGACTATTTATGTTCATTGCCAGACAGGCCAGACCCACGCCGCAATATGAAGAAGGCCGAATGACAATCGCTATACCCTGATCTACCTCAGTACGTGACATCGGAGGTAAGCCACATTGTCGGAAGAGCCACTACAGCCACTGTCGTAATCGCTTCGTGATAGAGACACATGGGAGGTTTCATAGTCTGTTTAGCGATCGTTCATCCATTTTGGATCCGAGGTTTATACATGTGCTACAACGAAGAAAACCCGTAACAACCATGTGATTGTCAGGGACGCCTCATCCCGCGAGGTCGGGGCTCAGTAGGCTCAGGACTGTCACACTCGTGGCAGGGAATGTATAGTTGAGTTCACGGGGAGCAGGAATCGCGAAGCTCGTGGCGACGGGTATGATAAGCTCGGGTTCATCCAGGGTGTTTGAGATGTTGAAGATGCCCGAGATCGGACTAAGCAGTGGTGAGCTAATCGACGTCGAAGTGCCAAATCCTGTGATCGAGAAATCGAGAAGAATGTTCGCGTTGAGGTCGGTCGTGCCCGTGTTGGCAACCTTCAGATAAATAAATTCAATCATTGTCTCGATGCATTGACAAGACAGCGAACCCACCTTGAGGTGTACAACGTTTGTTTCGTTGTGATAACTGGCTACCCAGTAAAGTGGCTCCGAGTCTGCGGTCGAAGCCGGGGATGTCGCGAGAACATGAGTGCCCATGTTATTTCCAAACATCTAGGTCGAACAGCTGATCAGACTGCAATGGCTTATGAATATGGAAGTAGGCAGCCTTACCTGCTGCACATAATACGAAGTAGATTTGACGAGACGACTCGCGTCATATGTGACAATATCAGGTGTCCATTGGTAATTCCTGATGTGCTGGAAGCTGAGAGCGATCGATCGGAAACGATCAGAATAGCGTCAAAAGGTACAAAAACAGACGCGTTTACCTTGGTGCATCTGTGATTTTCGATCAAGATCAGCAAGCTACAAAGAAAACGTGGAGAATACTCACATGCGGAAGCAAATACAACGTCGCTATTTCGCTCCATGCCGGTCATGAATGCAGCCTCAGCGGCAGAGCCCTGGAGAGTGGGGTACGGCAATCGTCCATTGGGGATATCGGGCAACGCATTCTCGTCATTGGTGGATGTAACTGGTCGGAGTGAAATTTGTCAGACTCAAGTCTGGAATCTGAGTGTGTTGATAGCAGACTGACCAGCGTATTCTCCCACAAACCATTTGGTCCCGTTCCTTGGATACTCGTCCAGCATGAAGGCATTCGTTTGGAACCAGTTGGGGGAGTCGTAGCGGTGGTAATCGACTATCAGAATGAAATGGCGTCAGCATTCGGGAAACAGTGTACCATGCCGAAAGACGCATGTACTTTTCAGATAGGCGGGGTCCAAGGCCGTCTCGGGGAGGGTTGTGGCGATAAATTCAAGATGGGGGTACTTGGCGCTGATAGCATCCACGAAGGCTTTCCAGCGGTACGCGGCGTATCTGATATTTGATGCGTGAGCATGGGCGTTCTCAAGAAACACTTGGAAAGGGGTGACTTACGAAGCTGGTTGGAACTAGATGAGTCGTAGCCTTGTCAGACATTCTTCGTCAAGCCTGACAGAGTTTAACGTGTCCTTACTTGATCTTCATTCCCACTGATAGAATAATCAGAAATCCGTTGGTCGCAAGGAGCACTATGTATTCCGACTTACATCTCAATGAATTTGAGCGCATATGGCTCTTCACGGCCAAGACTTGCCCGGACTTTACCCCACTTCGTGGTTTTGGCATCACCTATAACAAACTCGATCTCGTCCAAGACATCGTCGATATACGGTTGGAGGTCGGCCTCGGGTATGACCGGCCAGGTGGTGAGATCAGAGTAGTTAGCAATGGATATTCCCGACCAAACTCCCAAGATTGGTTCCTGGAACAACCGATAAAATCAGTCAAGTGGGCATTAAGACCATCTAATTGTCTTACTGCCTCTAGATCTTCAGCCCAGTTTAGATATTCCAGCAACCCCTGCGAAAGTAACGAGTCAAACAAGGGCCGAAGGGGTGCTAGAGAAGCAAACATACAAGACCATCTGTGTTTGGGTAACCTAGAACGAAGAGCGTTAGTCTTGCTGTGCACCACAAGGAGAACTTCGAATTCAAGAAACATACCCCAGTCACCGACACGCCCTGGACGATCCTCCAGCCTGGAACCGAGTACAAGTCAATTATAACTCGGGTGCCACCTCCGCCGGGAGAGGACTCACGGTCCGATAGTCTCATTCCACTTCCAACGCGTATCCGGGCTATGTCCCTATCACCATTCTGGTCAGCGCATACGTAAGATGAATCACGCATTTTACTCACCTCCAGATTGTTGCCGCCGGGGAACCTCCATACACCAGGGTTCAGACTGTCCAAAGCCTCTGCAAGGTCAATTCGCATTCCATTCTCTCTTCCCCTGAACGTGGGCGGGAATAAAGAGAACAGTCCGAAATGAATCGTTTTGCCTTTAGCCTCCTTCCCGTCTACGACGACGCTGAAGACATTCTCGTCATTGGAGGCCGACTGTTCAGGAGTGAATTCGAATGTGAACTTCTTCCAGGAGCTGGAGACCCCGGTGATCGTTTTGGATGCGAATGTCGTCCCGCGGTTGGATTTTAGGGAGGCGGTGAAGGAGCCAGAGAAAGAGTCTGATTTTGCGTAGAATGAACCCTTGTAAGTCCATCCCTCTTGAACCTTGATTCCTAAGACACGGATACAACGTCAGAAGAGATCACTCGACGCGGAAAGGGAACTTTAGCTACCCCAATAGCCAGTGTTCTCAATTCCTATCGGACCAGACACGACCTTGGGAATTTGGACCTCGAGACTGTTAGGCAGTGCTGCAGAGACACCCTGAGTTTTGGATGTAACAGATAGACGCGCTCCGTTGTAAGGTTGCCACGCGTTCAGCCTAAAGTTTGGTCAGGACTCAGAAAAGACTGTAAAAACATTGGTTTGGCACGTACGCGTTTTGTGTGCCAGGAATTATGCCCTGAAACGCCCGATTCTGCAGGAGTTCGCCTAAAAGATCTAGTAAGACATCGTGGATAGCATAACTGCTGCGAAGGTAAACTCACCATATAAACCACCATCTCCGCTAAGAAAAACATCAGCCACGCGAACGACTGCACAACATTGCAGATTTGGACAAACCTGTGGTTGATATCCTAGCCAGATAGTACATCAGAATCTGAAATCCTCTCTAGGAAAATGGACAGCCTTACTTCCCACATCAGCCCGTAGAGCGTAGAAGGGATCTCATGGGTGAGATTTGCAGTGATCCGCAAGTTCAATGCACTCGGGGCAACAATATCCGACCGCACAGGAAGTGTCGCGGCGGAGAAGAGCGAGACCAGCAAATACAGTCTTGTGGGAAGACGGTACATGGTGGAAGAATCCTGTGTTCAAAGTCGGTTGCAAGAATTGGCATCCTCGTTATAAATTTTTTATAGATGGCGATCTGGCGGGCCGCGGAAAGACTTCAATGACAATATTCCGTCAGAAAGAAAAACAATATANNNATATATTGCGTACTGGCGCGACTTCACATTGGACTCATGACCCTCCATCACTTCTTTTCGATCGAAAGAATGGTTTCAAAGGCTCTAAGAGAGCTCTAAAGCCTTCCCATGGAAAGCTTCCGTGTGCTGCGATCTATATCCTAAGACTCCTATAGACTCCAAGTTGCTTCTCGACACATTCGCGGGGAAATTCGATCTTTCCGAAA
>CEMG01178956.1:1499-17582 GCA_001179705.1 Baeospora myosura
TCGGATGGACATACCGTCGTGAAAGAAGAGCAACGAATTCCGACTGGAACTGACTCGAAAAGTTTTGGATGTGCTTTCCGGCATGTTCTCCAACGACCAACATCTGACGAAGATGAGCCTCGGAAGCGGCGTGACATTTGAAACCGTTCTCGTCCCGGCATTGCTTCTCGCAGACTTGACAGAACCAACGCAACCGCTGAAGTCCTTTCGACTTCATCTTGTTGGCCACAAACTTGGGGGTTCCGACTAAATAGCAATTATTAACTTATTAAACATGTAATACATGGATCTCAAACATATTGCATACCTTCTGCTCGCGGCATGATGAGTTCGCTGTGCTCGAGGTGGTCGTTGGTGTTAAAGTGGGGTCTGTGGCTGTGTCGGGGCCTGTGGCTCTGGTTGGCTCAGTCATCCTTACATAATCAGTCCTAAATTAAAGGCACCGGGGACGAAGGCGCCTTAAATCCTCTCTGAACGCCGGTTGAGATCTCCTCGACTAGAGAAGTAATATCAGATCGTGGAGAAAGTGCGCCGCTGGACCCTTCGCGGGTGTGATCGCCGCAAGCGAATGGTCCCGATCACTTCAGAGATTAGCATTACAGTAGCGCTAATATATACTAGGGACGGTGGGCCAAATGACCTCGTGTACATGTTTGTACTACAGTGTCATTGAGATCCGAAATTTACTGTACTTTTGGCCTGGCCTTCCTCTGGTGCTTCCGGATGTATTTTCTGGCACTAGGAACCCCGAACTACAGGGATAAATTATTTGATTAGATGACCTCGAATAAACATGCCGGCACTTACCTGTACGACGGGATAGAGCACCAAGAAAAATGCCCCGATTGACCAACCCAGCTTGACTTTTGTGGGTAAGGGTTCAGGGAACTGACCCTGACTCCACTTGACGATAACGAGGATTTCGGTGAGAACGGTAGCTAGGAGGAGCCAGACATGCTGCCCCATCCGTACCGCTCTCCTATAGCGACACGACACACGGTCAATGGGATGTAATGGCTTGAGAAAGACTTGACGCCCACCTAGAGTCATTGACATATTGGTGCAACTCACGGACGGCAGGTAATGCGCATAAAAAGATGAATGCCAGTCGAAGAATCACAATAGGGTGGTCAGGTTCCATCCAAAGCAGGGTCTAAGGAGTAATGACAGTCAGGATGCTGCTCTGTAAGCTCAACTACGACTAAATTTACCTTGAGGTAAAATGGGTTGAGCTCGGCCGCGAGGAAGACGGCAAGGAGAAGCACAACACTGAAGAAGTGGGTGAACGAGGTTGCCGTGCCCCATTTGAATGCTGTGAAATCGTGTGGAGAAAATTGACTGAGAACGCGTCTGGCTTTGGATCGCAGGCCCCGAGTTTGTCGTAAACCGCGCCATTCGTAAGGCTACCGCAGGAAGTATCGTTATACGACGACGTCCACAATGAAGATCGACTGACGCACCTTAACTTCGAAGTATTGGCAGACTTTCATCCCTACGGCGTTATTGACCAGCAATTAGCACATAAATCTTGGCAGACAGAATTGTTCGTAATTTACCGAGGTAAGTTCCGAGCCAGTTGCATATCAAAACATCGAGTATCCACTGCGACGTGGGATTCAGAAAGGGCTTCACGCGATGCTTTCGTGGCAAAACTCACATGGTCCCACCAGCACTGTGGAAACTTTCAGTGAGAAAGTAAACGGCCGCGAGACAATGCGCCTACCTCGGCAAAGTTCGCTAGCTGGTGTTGTAGACTGTATTCGGCGAGCTCAAATGCGATACTGAGTATCTGCAGCATACAATGAGTCAGTATAAGACATAGAGCTGTCGCAGGCTGTAGCTTAGACTTACCCAGCAGAACCAATAGTCTCTAAGGATCATCGCTTTGCCGAACCAGCCTAAGGCATGGGCTACACAGAACACATCCAGCGCGTTCTACGGAAGCGTCAGTCGATCAGTAACACCGGTCACCGCGTTCCCAACGGACCCATATTGTCTTTGCTGTCAATGCGCAATCTTCGGCGTAATTCTTCTCCGGTAATGGAACTCCCAGATTCGGATCGATGAGTGTCATCATGCCTCTCGCGGAATCCAAATCTTGGAACAGTAGAAACACGAGAGCAAGTTCGTAAATTAAGTTGATTCCGAGCATGGCCCGCCAGAATGACGGATGAGGTCGAATGAAGGGTCCATCACGGAACTGAATCATGGAAAACATCAAAAATGATGCGATGGATGCATAAACGCCCCTGGAGGAGTGTGAGATTCGAGGACGCGAAGAAGATAAGGGGGTGTGACATACACGCGTCTCTTGTCTCTTCCTTCTTCCAGCACATCTTGGGTCATAGCAATATACGCCAGAATAATTAAACCGACGGTGAGAGCTGAGAGGGTCACAGGTTTGTAAAAGAATCTGTTTATCTTCCGTCAGTGGCGCGTCGAAGACAACATAGATTCATACAAAGGTACATACTCGACGCTGGTGTCATGTCTTTCCTGGAATGGAGTAATTCGTGTGTAAGGCTCTGTCCGATCAGCCTGAGGGAGGATCAGCATCACTGAGAGAGCTTCTGGACTCAAAAAACGCCACATACATCGTACCCTAGCGACAGCAATTTGGATCAATCCTACACCTCATCGAAGGAAGTATTGCTACTCACATCGAACCGGTACTCCGTTCAGTCCTGGAATCGGTTCGGGCTGCTCCAAGACAGGCGAAAGGACAGCGTCTGAATCCTCCCCGGGGGATGTAGGTGACAAGTCCGGGTTTTCATCGTTGACGGATGTCATGATGGGCAGAAGAACCTTGATGCTTTCTTCGGTAAGTACGTTCACAACCAGATCCAATTGAAAACTGCCATACTCACGGAACTGACAAGTGAGATACGTTATTTGTATGTCTCCTTCGATAGGTATTGTCAAGTCCACGTAGACTCGTAAGTCTCGACCTGGAAACGCAGAGTTGAAGATAAAGGTCAAGTTATTGGTTGAAGTCAAGGTGAAAACGTTGCAGTGGTTGCTCCGTTCACCGGTGACGTTTTCTGAAGGTTTTCGCCACGTGCGAATATGCATGTGCGACACGTGACGTCGAGATCGGGCCTGGCCTGGCCCTCCGAGTCCGCCCCTCGTCTCTCAGTCAAACNNNAGTCAAACACGCCGCCAGAAGACAATCTTCAGATTGATGCTCACAAACCGAGATGCAAACCTGCGGTGGCCCTGCCGTCTTACACGGTTTGACTCATCTGATTGCAGGATTCTCTCTCACCGAATGTCTATGTGGCTAAATCCTTGGGGATGCGCTGCTTTTCAATGTTATGCTCGTTCGGAGTAAGTAGTCGTTCGTGTTCCGTTATCTTTTCATTATCGTCGGTTGACTCGGATTGGCGTGGATCCAAGCTTGACCTCAACTGGAAACGGAGCCTGAGGCCTATTCAGCGCTTAAATACCTGGTATGTGGTGATCTTGCTTAGTCGTCGTCGGCGAGCTACTTATAACTTGACGATAAAAGCGGGTTTGGCGGTCCTCTTCAATATATCCATTTCGATACCTACGGTATGGTCCTACCATGGGCCTTTTACGCAAGTCTCCGAAAAACCATTCTGCTGTCCATCATATCATTTAGTCCACGCTGCAGGCTCGAAGGTGCTGTTTCAGGACTTCTATCAAAAAAATCCAGCGCAACTGGGGGATCTCCATCGAGACCGTATGCCACTTCTTACCGTACCCCGATGTGTTCCTTTGGACGCCAAGATCGGTATTTTAACGGTCTCCCAGTGATATTCCCCAATATTTCCCTGTCATTTGTCAGAGGATATGCCGAGAATTACCTTTGCTTCTTTTGCTGTGGAACATGTAGCTCATTGTCATCATGCATGGTTTCCGAGGGCAGTGGTATAATTCGTGGTTCATAAGCTTCGATTCCGCTACTCTCAGATCGAGAGAAGCTTCGGTGTAGTACCCACACCACGGCCATCGTTTATTCTTAGCGTTCTATCCTCGGGTAACTTGCTGACTCGTTAGTTTTCTGCGTTCTTGGCTAACTCTCGCCGAGTCATCAGACTGGACTGATTACAGTGAGTGGTCGCCAGGGACTTACTTGCTTAGCGCAGTTGATTCGTGATATCAATCCGTTTTCCTTCGCAGTCATGAATCAGCGAGATCTATTTATGTCCAACATCGACTGATTGTGGCCCCTTGGATCACAGATCTTTACTCTCACTTATCTTACACATCCCATCGAGTATAATGTCTGACGCACTTCCATCCTTGACGCCTACTGACGGCCTCATTGAGCGTTCCCCGGCCCCATCAGCAGACCTCAGCCAGAGCTATCCTTGGAAATTGTATACCCAGGTACGCCAACATCCACCAGGAATCCAGTTAAACTTACCCGATGTATCCGATGTCTTGGAAGGTTTGCCTTGTCTGTGATCTTGAAGGTCGACGCGCCTTGAATGGCCCGCCTTGCACGGATGATTGCACATGCGGACGCCTCCATCAATGAACCTCTACACAGCTTCGACTTCTGCATCGTATTGTACCTCTGGACGTCCTGCATGCTCGTGGAGGATGCTTGCCTTTTACGTGTGACGTCAATCAAGCCGAATCTTCTACTCAACTTGGGAATTGTTGAATGAGGCGCCACATAGCGTGTTTGGGAATCCCCTTGCTTCTAATCAGCACGCTCTGACCAACGCGCTTACGCAGGTTCGCGTGCTGTTTTTGGCCCTCGGTGTGACCAACTCATCAAAAGTTCACTCCGAAGAAAAGAAACGAAGGAAAGTTGTCGGTCATTTTCACGCGCCATATGATGGCTACAAGTATGGATTAATTATTATCTGGTGCTCATCGATCCAATTAGGGCCCCATGTCACCGGTGAGAGCCATTCGCCCGTGGCATACACAACTCACTTTTATCAAAATGCGGTAGGATCTACTCCTCCTCAAACTTGGCGCTGGATCTCCTGGGAGTCCTCAACTTCAGACACGCTGACATGATGATAGAGTATCGGACTGCGTATGGAATCCGGTCTTCTCGATCGACCGCATTCTGATGGTCGGCAAAGTTTCATTTTCACGCGAACACACCCACGCTCTCAACGAGCCTCTCATACTTACATCCTTCTGAGAAGGAACACATTTACCTCGGAGTCAGTGACAGACGGAGTAGTAATTCCGTGGATTTCAGATGTTCGACTGAAATCCAAGTCGGAAAACAGAAGAATTCGGCAGCCAAGGCTTCCGAAAGATGCAGTGCACCCTCACGCATGTACATCGGGATCTCGAACGCTCCCATGTCATAATTACATTCTGATCGCGATGTACCCTATCCTATCGTTTTTGCCCGTTCGTGACCTGGATTTATTTTTGTCACACTTAGCCGATAGCTGGGCTGCTCTTACCATCTCGAGCCTCAGGGACCGCCCGTCGGTTCGAGTCGATTGTCTGCCTTCTATACAGTTCATCTGTCAATGCCGGCATGGATCTCGAACCATGATCTTGTTTTGTTTACTTAATGGCGCCGGAAGCTCTTAAGGTCGACGACAAATCTCCTTGAGCTTGTTCCTTTTCGCTCTTGACCATGATGACCTCTGACCCTTACCAGCCCTTGCAATTGAAAGGCGAAATCATGGACTTGGAGTTTACTGTTGACATGGATCATAGGTCGGTGGCACAATGCTCGTTTGATATTTCTTCGTGGCTAATGATTTTGACGCTGTATCTTCCCGTCTCTTGTGAAATAGGAAGCGGAGAAGGAACAGGACTACACAGAGCTGTCTGAATTGCCATACATCCAAACGAAAAGTGAGTGACCATCGCTGTTTCAACACCGTTTCGTGTATTTATAATGTTTTATCTAGTGTGACCGCAAGAGGCCGTGTCAGCGATGTATACAACTCGGGCTGGTTGGTGTCTTCGAATGCTCCAAGAGACCTATTTATTCATCATCTTCAGACGGGACTCTGTGTCTACGAAATTGATGACCCCGCACTGAGGTGAGAATCAGCTTTGACCTGGTGGCGTGGAGGTGTAACCGTAACCTTTCTACTTTAGAGACGATCCCACTGTGGACGAAACCACGCGACTGCGCAATAGAATTGCCGAACTCGAAAGCCTGGTACGAGAGCTACGTGGTATGTATGTCCGACATTCCCTCCATGCGCATTGCTAACGCTGGTAATCCTCGGAACAGGTAAGCCACATCCTCGCTGGGCAGAAAGCAGTTTCCGTGATGGGGATCCCAACGAAAAATGGCATTCTCGTGCTACCAAATGTGTTCCCCTTACGAAGCGACGCGCCCATTCCCCTGAGCTGGTCGACGACCACAGCACAGCCAACGGAAGGAATGGTGTAATTTCATCCTTACTCACACCCATAAAAACCGAGGCACCGCCGGATCCTAGTCCTCAACTTTACCGCTTCTCCCCGTCACCCGCGCCTTCCATGCGCTACCACACCTTCCAAGCCGATGTCCGCGCATCGTCAGCTTCTTCATTCGATAATGAACAACGACCTCCCTATAGCGCACCAAGCTCGAGCGGATCATACCACACTACATCTTCGGCTGCTTCTGGCTCATACAACCACCATTCGTCACATCCTACTTCCGGTACCTCTCCATACTCCGACGGCGGAAGCACTAATTACCCTCTATCCGGCAGCGACGATGGTCGGGCTTATGCAGAGCATTACACACCGAGTACTTCTCCTGCCCATTCGTTTTGCCACTGTCGCGCGAATCCCGCGATGGGAAATGCCTACATTTCCTTGTCGCAGCAGCTTCAGAGCACGCTCAATTCACTCAGGCAATATAATCAGCACCCGTCTAATAGTCAATGCCTGCTCTATCGGCGTATCTCAGAGCTCCATAATCTAATGCAGTATGTCCCATATTGTTCGGGCACTGGAATTCCGACGCTTAACTGACTTGTCATCTCGAGATTTAGGGGCAATGATCCCACAGATGCTGCGGGGCCTGCATACGATAGCAACACTCCGACTGATAGCGAGATCCTGACTCCCTTGTCAGCTTCGAGTGGTCACGCTTCGTTCCATACTGGGTCTCCCAGTGGCGTATCGCCCCAGGAATGGAACTCGCTAGCCGCAGCTGGTTATAATCCGTATTTTCCCATGGCGCAATCCGGAGAGCATGGTATCTACACACACGTCATTACTTGAATCGTCATTGGACCTCTCGGACATCTGTTTCACATTGCTTTCTTGTTTTCTGGCTTTGCTTTTCTCGAACTCGCTATGGACATTTATTTCTTCCGTATAGTAAGTGTTTGTAACACAAAGCTACATAGGTTACTTTGTCAAGATAATTGCGTTGGTTCCCGAGTCAGATGGAAGCGAAAGACTCTTTCAGAAGATGGATCCGCTTTCGTCACCTTCCCATCGACCAGCTTCCATATGTCCCTTTCAACAAATATTACTTGGCCGTCCCTCCGAACTAGAAGGATCGTCGATAAACGCGTTCCGTATACCGATGGTCCATGGGTTGAACCCGGCTCCAAGGGGATCGAGATAGGATGAACGTGTATAGTGTTCCGGAGATGCGAGCGCTCGGTAACAGTTTCAGGAGCCCGCCAGCTTCGCGGACAAAGTCAAACGCGTGAGGAAGTTCCGCGTGAAGGCTCCTGAGGGTACGTACCTAAGTACTTCGAAAAGACGGTCTATTAGCTGGGGCTCGTCAATCTCTTCTGAGCAACTTTGAAGGACCGATGCAAATTCTCGTGTGCCATGCTTGACTTTAGGCCATTCTTCTCCGCCCTTTCCGTCAACACCATTAGAAAATCCCCCGCAAGATCTTTCTTCAGGCCGGAGGGGGCGAGAAGTAAGGGCACCACCTGCACCTCCATTTGTGACCTTTGAAGCATCAAAACGTAGCACATTCGTAGCGGACCACGCAGGAGCGAGGAGAAGTAGATTGAATCCGGCAAAATTGGCATCCCGCGGGATGATTTTTCCAACTTCGTCTTCCAGAGGATGCTGCGAATCTGATAGAAGAAATGAAGAGACGAGGGAGCCCCTGGAAGTACTGAGGATCCTGGGTGGTTCTGTGATGTTCGTCCTTTTGTGATACTTCTTCGTAGCGTAGCAATTGTTTGAGTGTATGGATAACTTACAGCAAGGCGACTCTGCCGGCCCGATTCAAGCCAAACCAAGTTCCACCAGCCAATTCGTCGATCCCTGAGAGAACCCGACCTGAAGATGAAGCATCCACTGGGTCGAATGAATGGAAACGCGCATCGTAGGTTGGCCTCTCCAGGAACTCATCACGGTTTGTACATAGAATCCTACTCATGGTCCAGTCAGCAGACGATGTCGAATGGGAACTTGAATGATGGAATGTCAAAGAGGGGCACGTACAATGCATAATCACGGTGTTCCAGGGTCCAGAATACGACACACATTGTGATACAAACAGGTGTTAGCACCAGACAGATTAGGAGTCAACGAGAAGATAGGCTTTGATCACAGACGGTCCAAAGCTGAGGTTGAGTAAAAGCCTGAGTTTGCGCGCATTCTTTTCATTCTTGGTTCCGTCGTAGGAAGCGAGAAGACTCACTAGTGGAAAGTGAGTTACAATTGATCTTGCGGCAGCACTCGTTCAGCGTCCACCCGTATCTGCGAATGCCTAGGGTAAGGCAGAGTTCAAGTTGGGAATCAATTGTGATTGATAGACTGCCTCGAGGCTATTCGATTCAGGGCCGGTCTCTCACGCTTTGGGCTGCTTTGGGCTCTTTGCGTGCCCTCATGTCAAGGTTCAACTTCTTCCACCTCTTGGCAGGGAATTCACTGGCATGAGGAACAACTTGGTCGTCGTATTGGATAACGGAGCATCTTCCATCAAAGCTGGCATCGCCAATGGTCCATCAGGCACCTCCGACGAACCTCGGTGCGTCTCCCGAGTCGAATCTTCACAGAAGTCCTCAATGAAATCTAGAATCATTACGAATACTGTTGTGCGTTCCAAGGGTGACAAGAAGACCTATTTCGGCCACGAATTTGAACAATGCAAGGACTACGCGTCGTTACAATACCGTCTCCCGTTTGAAAAGGTCTGTACATCAACTGGTCCGACATATCAGGAATGTTGCTCAGTCTACTAGGGGTACGTTGTAGACTGGGATGCACAGAAAGCGATCTGGGACGGCATCTTTTCTGATGAAGTCTTTGGGGTAAAAATTACTCCCTGACACGTCGGACTGTCGTTGATCTTCACCTCCGGCAGGTGAACACCACCGAGTCGTCTTTGATTTTGACGGAGCCCTATTTCAACCTACCCAATATACAAGAACGATACGACCAGTTCGTGTTTGAAGAATATGAATTCGAGTCATATCACCGATGCACACGTATGTCCATTGCTTTTACATCGAGTGTCTTTCATAATATCCCAAGTGTCTTGCTTTCTGTACCGCTAGCTGCGTCTCTGATTCCTTATGGCGGCCTCTTCGCGGAACCAGGGCTTCCACCAGCGGAGTGCATGCTTCTCGTCGACTCTGGTTTCAGCTATACACACGTCGTTCCGATACTCCAAGGCAACATCGTCTGGAAAGCTGTCAAAAGGTTGGATGATTATCCCCTCACGAGGATGATCAGCTCTAATGCACGCAAACAGACTGGATGTCGGCGGAAAACTGTTAACTAACCAACTAAAGGAATTGGTGTCATTTCGTCAATGGAACATGATGGATCAGACGTATATCATGAACCATGTCAAGGAATCTTGCTGTTACGTCTCCACAAATTTCAGCAGTGACCTAGAGGCATGCCGGTATGCCACTCCACTTACTTCGGGCTTGGCGCTTAACTTGATAAATGGAACTATGCAGAGCAAACACGAAGAACAACCCGATAGTCCAGGAATATATCCTCCCGGACCTGTCTTCCAACCGAAGAGGCCATGTACGAGATCCCGACGACATTGTCTCTGAAGCAGATCAAATTCTCGTCATGAATAATGAGCGCTTTGCAGTCCCGGAAGTCATCTTTCATCCTGATGATATTGGCGAGTTTATCACCCGCGCATTCATACTGCCGTTTCCTTATGTCGATCCTAGGTCTGGATCAGTGTGGCCTTGCCGCAACTATTGCAGTATCAATAGCCCTCCTACCTGAGGACCTTCAAGGCATGTTCTGGTCCAACATCGGTCTGATCGGGGGAAATACAAAGTTCCCTGGCTTCCGTCAAAGATTGTACGTCCTCTCAGCAGCTTTCCTCGGTCCTATGAGTTCGACGGTGATCCTATCAGGATGCTCGAATTACAATCCCTCGTTCCTGTGGACTGTGAGATCGGGATCAGCGAATGTGAAGAGTGAGTCCTCCACGCTTTAACGTAAATCACTGTATTAGTGCTGACGCAATAGCGCCTGGACAAGTCCTATCACAGAAGCATATCGCTCAGCGCTAAACCTGGCTTCGTCACCAGCGTATTCTAATCTCGTAGTCACGCGGGCGGAGTATGCAGAAAGTGGAAGCAGCGCTTCTCGCCGGAAGTTCCACGACTGGATGACCGATCCGGACAAAGAGAAGCCGAGGGAGATGGGCAAGGCAAGAGGAAAACAGAAAGACGACGATCACAGTCAAGTAATCGGTAAAACGGGCAGAACTAGAGCCAAAGCTAATACTGCTAATCAGCGGCGGTGATGATAATTTATTTGTATTTCTACCTCGAAACTTCACGTCCTACATCTCAAATACACATCCCAATTGAAGGTTTGGTCCCTTACTCAAGGCCTTACGGGCAGAACGGAGGAAACGATCAGCTGCTATGACCTGAGATCCTGTTGTTCCGCATGCTTGCAGGTGGACGATCAATCTCACAGGTTCATACCACCTATGAATGACGCACGCTTCCCACAGACAAGGTAGCTGGTCCCAAGCTGTCAGCTCTTCGTATATGAGCACAGATATGACCACAGCACCGGGTGTGAATGCGTGCTTCGTTATACACCAACTGCACCCGTGCGCCAGGTCCTTCGCCATGATCAACACCCAGAGGCCTGTGAGAACGAGGCCCACAAAGATCAACGGTCCGACAACTCAAGCTTCAAGATAGGAGGTCACATCTGACTGAATTGTAGGCCCTGCAATCGGGCACCAACATTTTCTGTAGCTCTCTTACGTTCCCATCGCGGTGCACGCACAGCCCTAGGCCTACGCATATGCACTAGGTAGGTGTACCGATAGCTTTCTTTAATTCTCTATAATGCACCACATCGTCGAACGGGTTTGGGCAGCTAGTTACTCGCCGCCGGGTTCAAGAAAAAACAAAAAAAAGGACGCTGAGGTTTCATGGAGGCTCATGCTGGGGCGCCACCAAAATGCGCACAGTCCTTGTGAGCTTACACCGTGACCGTGCGGGGAATCCAATTTGCCGTCTCACGGTCCGCTGGCCTACAGAATTATAAGAAGAGATCGTGAATTAATGCAAAACATGAGGACGTGTCGTGAAGAATCATGAATCATGAGAAATGGTGTACAAATATGTGTCCCTCCCGGATTCAATCTAGGCCTGAGGGACGCTCTCTCCTGATTCTGCCAGTTTCATAATTTCCATCAGTAGCGTCTGCTGTTCGACGTTCAAAGAAGTGGTGGCGGCTTGATAAATGGGGCCATTCTGCATTTGGAAGGCTGTCGTGTAGAGTTCAGTGAAGGCCCAAAAGGCAGGAACGAACCACCTACTCGTCAAGGCATTCTTGAAGGAGAGATAAGGGTTGACGTTGTCGAGAGGGCTAATATAGCCCAATTCCTCGTCAATGTCTGACTCATCCGACGATTCCTCTAGGTCTTCGCCTTCTTCTATCTTCTCGGTCTTCTCGCGGAGGCGAGCACCCTAGAAAGGCCCTATTAGTAGGAACGTGACGTACAAGACCAAGGGTATTTACTTCTTTAGCAAGCAATTCCAAGTATGCAGAATCCTCATCCCAGACATCCTCTAAGTCAAGGATAAATCAGAATTCCCCGACAACGAACCGGAGACACTCTTACCATCACCGCCGTCAAGATTCAGTAGTCTTTCTTCTTCGATATCTTCATCGTCTGAATCTTCTTGGAGAGCGTCCTCAAGGACTTTACGAGCTACGAAAGTATCAGTGAGAAAGAACAGTCTACATGACGATTGTACGTACCTTCCATTGCCCTCGGGAAGTCCTTGAAAATCTTGAGTATGCCTGCCACGATACCAGGCCAGCCGTCTTTCAACGCCTCAGGGATGGCATCGGGAGCCATCTCTAGCAGGGAACACAGTGCCAAGATGCTCAATTTCTTGTCGTGGACGCGTGGCAGGCGCTCGTCAACATTTATGGCCGCGAACCATTTATCAAAGAAGACGCGGCCCATTCCTGAACTTGAACTCTCTATGAGCCGAAGGGCTGCAGAGGGGTTATACAACACGGCATTGATAAGGACTTCCAGATTGGCGAGACGGAGCGCGATGGTCTCCGACTTATCCAGCTGGGACAAGGCCGTGACGATTATGGCTTGCAGGCCCTATGAAAGAGACTTAGTGCTTGTATAGGACAGGGTCAATCGGAATTGAACCTACTTCATCGACATGCCCGCGCAAGTTCAAAAGTATTGATTCCGCGATTTTACATCCGTTGATACGATCATTCTCGCCCAGTTGCTCGTTCGTCATGGAGGTGGTATATATGTCGAGGAGCATTTGTTTGTACTCTGGGCGAGCCATGATAACGTCACTGCCGTATGAAACGAAGTTATCAAGTGAGGGTAGCATTTCTAGATGAAACGGCAATGTCAGTGAGAGCATCGGTGGACGAGCGATGCTGACCTTCTAGGAAATCGACGGCATCGGTCTTGAACAGCTTGTAAGTGGTTTCGAAAATAGGCCACATATTGGGCGAGATTGCCTTGATCTTGAAGGTCAAGCTATCTACCAGATCGTATATGGTGTCAAATAGATCTACGAGAAACGGGATAAGTACTGGTTGATTCGCAGAAGTAGGGCCCTCACCAAGGAGCTTATGTTCCAAAGTAAACATAATTATAGGAATGACGATCTCTTGCACCTGTACCAATATTTCAGGTGCACTCTCGATCGAATTGATGATCTGCACGAAAAAGAAGAGAATCAGCATGACTCATCTTATCTAGAGGCGTAGTTGCGCTCACCGTCCAGATCGTCTTTCCGATACCCATAGCGGCGTAGGTCTTGTCATCGTCGGACTCAGACATGAGAGCTTCCAGGTCTGTAACATTTTGACTATCTGTCTCGTCCAACGCGATACTCTCCCTGGCGAGACGAAGGTAGGATTCGCACTACGTAACGAAGATTAGAGGTGCTAGGGACGGGAATTCTTGCAACTTACCAAACGAGCCGTTAATTGAGCGGCAACAGGAAGCAGCTCCGTTTGGAATTGCTCAACCATGACTTCCATGCTTCGATTGAGGATATCGAGATCTGTCTCATCGGACAATTTCAATAGATCTGAAAGCAGAGAAGATCACCCAAAATAAGCACAGAATACAAGCGAGAAACGTCAAGGTCATCACAAACCTTGGATAACCTTGCCAACTTGTGGGGCAACGGCGGCCCTAACTGAAGAAGTATCATCAGACTCGCCGTACTACAAGACTGCAGCAAGATGCTCACCAGACTCGTAAAAGATAATCATTTCTGTCAGGGCAAGAGCGGCCTGAACTCTAACAGGGAACTCTGGGTCATCCAGCGCCGCAGCAACGGCTCTGAAGTTCACGTTGAGATTCTGGGCAGTCCTGAGTTCACATTAGTTCTATGAAAAGAATGTGCTCGCGCTCACTTCTTCGTTAGACCATTGCATCCTCGCCTTGGTGACAGTCCCGAGTACTTCGCAAGCCTACGGTCAGTCACGAGCATCAATCACATGCAGCAGGATGAAAATACAAAACGCGTACAATGGCTCGCAAATAAGGCTCGCTGCTAGAGAACTCCGGCGTGACAAACTGCAATACGAATTGCTCCATGCTGTTCCTGACTTCCGGGTGTCGCATTATCCAAGGGCCAAGAGCAGCGGTCATGTTCAAGGCGCCAAATCGCTGTGGTGCGGCCGCGTGTCTGATCAAAGGCCCGTTGACACAACTATGCTAGAGGATAGAGGACAAGCAAATGACTTACGATCGCAGAACGGTATTGATGAAACTAAGGATGGGCATGAACGTCGTTTTGGTTCGGTTACTAGCCAAGGAAAAGAGGAATGTAGTGGCGGAAGACACTGGCGTGGCAAATGATTCGTATTCATCTGTATGATGCAATGTAGATGTCAGCTCCAGTCCAGACTTGAGTACAACATAGAAGATGCCTTACCTACGGAGATACGAACATAATCGACAGGGTCACTCTCCCACAATTGCTGCTTCGCAGGAGTGAACGAAAGCTGGGGGAATACGAAGGACGACACCAGAGTCTCGAAGTGCGGTTTGAGAAGCGTCCAAGTCGACTTTGGTTTCACACTGAGAGATTATAACGTTGAGATGGTACTCGAAAGTGAACGGGGAACAAACAGAATCATACCATTCGGTAAAGAACTGGAAGATTTGATATTGGCACTTCTTCGACAACCAGGCCTGCCCCGACACGAACAACTCTACTTGATGAAGATAGATGCTCAAGATCTCAGGCGCAAACATCGTCACAAAATGCTGAGCGAATGGTCCATATTCCTTGGACATCGTGCTGGGCAATTGAGATGGATTGCCGAACCTGCAGACGGTGAAATCAGGTGAGAAATCGGACATGAAGTGAGCGGTCTTCCTATGCTTACCTGTGGAAGAGACGACCAAGTGTACCATACGCCCATTTCTTGGCCTTCCACCATTCGCTTCGCTCCCTGTCGTCTTCGTCTTCGGGTACAGCTTCCTTGGGAATTTGAAGGTTGATGACCGCGAAAAGCAACTGGCCCCAGGGAACAATGCTTTCTGAGCTCTGTTGATGCTGGCTCAGGTTGATGACGATGCTTGTCTTGTATGTCTTGAGAATCAAGTGGAGCATAGTCGGGATTTCCTGCGATGCACTGGGTGGCGTCTGCAACATGTTGGAAGCGATTGTGACCAGGCTGGGGAAGAGCTCGGTGACGACTTTTGGCATAACATCGCTTTTCTGACGATATCTAGATGGATCGGAGAACGATTTCCTTTGATCAATGGGAAATCTCGAATAACGATCTAGCCACTTACCTGAACGCCCTAACTGCCTCCAGAGCAGCAACACAGCCTGCATGAACTTCTCTGATTTCACCGCTCACCAACAAACGCTTGATTTCCTCTGGGAGAGTGGGCCACCGATCAGGGCAGTCGAACGAGACGATCGATTTCAGGGTATTCGCGAGGGGAAGAGTTATCGTGCGCGACGGTGAAGCAGCGATCAAAGGCAAGATATTCGCCCTCAGGGCTTCCCGGTCAGAGGTGCTGATAGCAACCAGATCCGGTCGCCGCGCAGACGGCTCCACAGAGTAATGGGAGAAGACGCGGTTTTTGACCCAGACAGCACAGGCCTGGCGAGTTGCACTATGAGATGAAGTGACGTTAGCTTCATTGGACCTTCATTCAAGCAAAATAACGCGTTTGACACGTACAGATCTATGTTATCTGCTGCGATGATTTGGAGAAGGGCGGCTATCATGCCATCCTCGTTACCAACCTGAGAGATGGTGAGGCAGATTAATGAACGTCAGTCACGGTGCGATTAAATTCATTAGATGAATGAAGAACCTTGCGTATCTGGAGTTCGGCAGCTTTGCGAACATTGGGGTCTGGGTTGAACGTAGTAGCGAACAGATTCGACAGGGTTTGCAAGTCCATCTGAAGCATAGTAGACGCCCATGAGCTGGCTGGCAACAATGAAGTAGCTGATCGCGAAGGGATATCATACCTGGAGTGGCTCGGAGTATCAAGAGGAATCAAAGAGACGAAGAGAGGTAAGAAGGATGTCAGAGTCAGGGAGGCTTTAGAGAAAATTTCCTACAGAAACGGTGCACGTGCCACATCAGACGCGCCAAACTTTCAGACTACGACTTCAAGGGTCTATCTATTTCATTTGCGCTCTCTGCATAAAGGAACTTGAAAGAAAAGAAAAG
>CEMG01178956.1:20849-31757 GCA_001179705.1 Baeospora myosura
CGGAAATGCTCCCCCACCCCCTCCTGGCGGTGCCGGTGGTGCCCCAGGAAGACCTGACTTGGAGGGCGATTTCCTTAGCCTCGGGGACATGCTGGCTCGCCTCGGTACAGCTTTTGGAGGGATGATGCCGGAGCTGCACGAGCGTGAAGATCCTGAACGTGCGAAGAAGCTTGTCGATGGGTTGGAGGAAGTTCCTATCGGTCTAGTGAGGCGTTTGGAAAGGGTTGGTGACGTGGGAGGCGCGGATGATACCGGAGGAAGCGGCGGAGACAGTGGATGTGCGATTTGTTGGGATCGATTGCTGGACGGCGATGGTGATCAGTTTGGTAAAGAGCCTGAGAAAGAAGGCGACAACCAACCAGTGGACGACGCTACAGCGCCTTCTACCGCTCCCACAGATCAATCTGGTGTGTCAGAGCCCTCCGAGACGCGCACGGACTCAGCACCCGCTTCGGCGGCTCCTGCTGAAGGCTCGTCGACCTCAGAGCATGCGCATACTCGTCCCAATTCTCCATCACCCGCTTCCGAATCCTCCCAGCCCAAGATCGTCGCTCTTCCATGCGCTCACGTCTTCCATGCATCCTGCCTCATTCCGTGGTTCTCCAGGCCGAAGCAGACAACCTGCCCAACATGTCGCTTCAATATCGATCCAGATAACCTGACCTATACCCGTCCTCGACGACCAGCTCCTCCACCAGCGCCAGTGCCTGCACCGGGAGCAGCTGCAGCGACACCAGGAGCAACAGCAACAGCAACAGCACCTGGAGCTCCACTCGTGGCCGCTGCCGCCGACGCTTTTGCAGTTCCTCAAGGAGCGTTATTCCCCTTTTTCATGCCTATACCTGCAAACCTTCCGCCTGCGGCGGCGGCAGCAGCAGCAACACCCAACCCAGGGACTGCAGCACCAGCAGGCCCAGACTCGTTAGAATCGGTCCCTCCCGTAGCCTGGACAGACAATTCGTCCGCAGATGTTGGCACCCAAGTTCCCCGTCAGACTGATGGTACGGGTGAGCCATCTGTCTTTCTGCCATTTAACGATCGTGGCACTGAACTAATGGACCCTCCAGCGGGACCTATCCGTGTTGACCCTGGCGAGGGAATTGCTAGTGATGCAACGGCACCCATTGGCCCTACTCCTGCCGATATTGGTGAGTTATCCCATATACGTTTTACTAGCCGAATGGTACCAATTCTTGCCACAGTAGACTCTGTGAATGCCGCCTTGTCTGCAAATGACGAAGAGTTCAATCGGGTAGCTCAAGAGGGGGTGCAAGGCCTTGAGGCTGCCGCCAGAAGACTTATGGAGAGAATCATGCGCCGTGCAGAACAAGTGCCGAGAGAACAACTCGAGGATCCTGCTGCCGCACCTCCTGCGGCTAACCCACCTGCGGCTAATGGTGAGGAATTCGGCATTGGAAATCTCGTGTTAGATGATGACACTTCTGCCGTTTCTGTTGTAGGAGAACAGCAGCAGAGTGATGACGCTACTCGTCCCCCGTCTGATGCGAGGCGTACTCTATCACAAGCGGTTCTCAGCACCGACTCCTTGGACCAGGTACCAACTGCTCCCGCCTCTCCATTGGGCTCACAACCCGATGGCCCTTCCCTTGTCACTCCTCAGCAAGGGCTTCCTCCGAATATCGATCCCAATCAACCGTTCCTCGGGATTGGGTTTGACATGGTCTTCAGTGTCCCCGTCGGCCCTATGCTTGATATGGATATGGACATGGGGGCCGAGGATGGCTTGGACATGATGGCAATGGATATAGATATGGGGATGAACCCGGGTGATGAGGGATCGGAGGACGAGGAGGCTGAAGCTGCTGAGGCTATGGCACATTTCCAGCAGATGATGACTGACCAGTTCAATCAAGCTACGAACCAGACTGCGAATGGTGCTGCGCCTGCTCCCCCACCTGCACCTGCCAACAATCCCGCACCTCATCAGAGGACCACTATTGGGAATGGATTCCATTTCATGGCCGCAGGCACGATGAACGGCGCTGTAGGCCCGTTGATCGGATTCGGAGGAGGTGCTATTCCAGGGGTGCTGAACTTGCCCCACCCTCTGGCAGCCGGTGCACCAGCCGCTCCCGCTTCCTCTGCTGATACTACTGCTTCCCCTGCCTCCGAAGATGCCGGACTACCCCCTCTGATTCCTCTCGACGCTGCACCTCCTCCGACCCTCCCTGCCAATGCGCCGGGCCCTCCAACGGCACCCGAGGGCTCGGTCGGTGAACAGGCAGAGAGAATCTCCCAGGACGTCTTCACTCAAAGAGAACGCCGTCGGAATGCCACACCCGCTACTCGCAACGAAGGCGGGATCCCCACAAACAATGGCAACAACGCCAACAACGCTCCTCTGCCGGGCTTCTCTCAGTTCCTGCGGAACTTGTCGATGGGTTTGCCAAACAACCCTCCTCCTACTAATCGTCGCCATTCAATGTCCATGCACGGGCCGCGCGAGAAGCGAAAATGGACGTTACCTTCTGCACCAGGACCCACGCTACGCCAGCGAGTTGAACGCAAGGAGCGCGAGGCGGGCCTGAGATGCTTTGACGTCAGCTGCGCCATCGGTCCCTCGGATGATGATCCTTTCGTGGACGTGGATGCCGCTTTGAAGAAGCAGATATCAATACGACCTCCGAGGGATGCGTCATCCACGGAGCGCGGGAAGGCCGTATGTGAACATACTTTTCACCCCTCGTGCTTGGTTTGTGCGCAACGTGTTGCGCTACAAGGTGCCGAGGAGGTCATCGAAGGAGACGAGGCTCCTGTAACATGCCTGGTGTGTAGGACCGATGGCGTTATTACCAAAGAAGAATGGGAAGAAGGTGCAAGCACCTTTGCGTAAGGTTCCACTCCGCGCTCCTTTTCAGATTCGTTTGCAGGAAAATGTAATTGTACTTGTGAGTTGTGTCTGTTGTTCTGCCCGGCGTTCGTTTTGCTAATGGTGCCAATCAGCGTCCATAATCATCAACTTTTTTTCTCCATCTGTTCCTCATTCGCGCATACCTGTCTCATCCTTCCGCATCTGCAATAGACTGGTCATTTGCCTCACAGTATCTCGTGCATGTGTACTTCTATAACTTCGATAACATCCCTTCGTTCTAGTAACCTCTACGAGTATATAGCAGATAACCTGAATAATATCATGACAATGACATCCACCTCTCAAGCGCTCTGGCTCGCCAGCTCCTGTCAGTGTTTAGTGTAAGGAATGTGATTGGGCAGATGGGCGGGCGGCGGCGGGATTGCATACGTCGGTAATTGCCATATTTGGAGAACAATTGCAGGGCAACGGTCACATGACCTGCCAAGCCGCTCAGAGTCATGCTCGTGATGCTGTGCTATGTGTGGTTCGACAGCTCTTCAACACTGCCAACAGCTTCAACTTGTCCAACCTTCGTGCTTCGTGCCACGAAGAGCTTTTGCAAAGTTCCCTCCACTGCTAGCAACGACTTGGCTTTTTTATGTCACGGAGCTCAGGTCTGCAAAGCTGGATACATGCCATGAGGTCATATTTTTATCTCGCGGCACGCCTTGTCTAAAATTTGAATCACATTGACTCAGTCTTTCGCTTCCAGGAAACACAGTGGGCGCATGCTTGGTCAAAATGCATAGTTATCCATGAAGGACCTCCTTTCTGCTTTTTGTGGGGCGATGCTCGAATTTCAAACATATACATGGAATCAGGACCCCTAATATCCGTCACAGTTCTGAACTTCAAGCTACTCGACAGCGCGGCTGAGCCATAATTAGCGAACTTCTCCAGGCAGTAAAGAGGGGACAAACTTTATCGGTAACTACATCCTTCACATGCAGCAATTACCTTTGGTCAGACGATTTCAGGAAAGCCTCCTCCCACATCAGTATCTTCTCTGCGCAGCACAGCTTATTGGCAATGTCGACTCTCTGCAGTTCTACCTACTGGAAAGGCTAAAAAATGGCGTCCAGAGCGGTTAGGCGATATTTTCTCTCTTTCTGCGTATTAGTGCGTAATCGTATTACCAGAACGTGTCAGATCTCACTTCGCTAACGGTGTTTATTCAGGTCTCTTGGAGCTCGACTACTTCGTACTGGATGACTCCCCTGGATTACTGCCCATTTGGTCATCTTCAACGGTTACGTGGGACACCACATCATGGACATGCCAGACTTGCTATATAGGTGCGTTATACACCCATCGCTTCCATCGCATTGTGTCCAGTACCTTGAGCCATATGTTTTCAACTTCTTGTAAGGCCCTCTTCCTCTGCTATCTGGAGCTTACTTGCGGATGCAATCCGCCGATAGGGCACCTTACTACTTTTGGAGGTCTATTACTCAGTCACTCCGTCATATACAGGGGCTATCAAGAACCGTGAAAAAGTCCGGTATGACATTGTGGTAAGTACTAAGGAGTGGGTAAACAATCAGGACGCTAGTCCGCTATAGCGCCATACAAATACTATGAAGTGGGGTAGTGCGAAATAACGCAAGGAAATGATCCACGAGTCGAGGTGTACGAATGCGAAATACAGTCCTGCTGATAAGGAACAGCAGACAAGGGGGGCAATGAGCGTAGGGTTAAATGGGCTACTGCGGTGAGTGTTATCGTCAGCTCCGAAACATTACGGCATCAGCGACGGAATGACTGACCACATATTATAGTATACAAGAGAATAAGCATCATAAAAGGCCGTGAGGATTATCGTGAAAGTTGGTCGATCTTTAATTTCCACACTGCGCCAGACTGGACTAGCCCTGAGAAGATACGCCTACCTCGGAGCATGTCCACCCTCAACATCCCCTGCCTTACATTATATCCTTCCAGTCCCGGGCTATCTTTGCATCGCTGAAGAAAGGCAGGTCGACAGCGATCGATGTAAGACTCCCCGAACATCGCAATTTCCTCCCTGGTAAGTCTCTTGTTGAAAGTCCTGTAGATCTCACGGAGAACATCCAAGCATTGGAGACCCGATTTCCTCTTGACGACGACTGGCCATCCCAGGAAACCATCTAATATGATCGTCATCTCGTCGACGTCACAGTGGGTTGACACTGAGAGCTTCTTCGCGCTGTCCCAGTTGTAATCGCGATACGGAGTATCTCGTCGGCGAAGCCAAACATATTGAGGGGCCTCGGGATCGAACCCGATATCGAAATATAACAGAGGGTTCCTTTCCCGCTTTCCCGGGTTATATTCGACCAAAGGCCAGCTCAACGCAATAGCCTCCTCTTTCAAAGGGGCTGGAAAATAACATTAGTTCGACTCATACATGCTCATTATTGACGACAACACACCTGGCTCGACGACGACATATTTGATTGGTACATCGGACGACCGTCGCTCACAAGAGGAAGGTTTGGTCCCTAGTTCCATTCTCATCAGCGGACTGCACCACAAATTGGACGACAACAAACTTCTTGGATCCACTGGTGCGCGCGCACAACATTCGGAGCTGTAACCGTCGCCTTCATCCATACGACGAGTCGCAGCTGCTTGGCAAACCTGGTTAGTGGAGCATACTCGTGCGAGTATACGAAAACTTACGCCACCCTCGGTGACCCTCATCCTTATACTGCGTGCCCGCTCTGGTGACTGGTGGTCGACGATGCTCTGATGTACCATCTTCAATATAGGATACATCGGGATTCAGACGATCTCTTACTTCTTGGTTCTATTGCAACATCTACGCCGCTTTCCGAGCGATAGCCATCTGTATCATGCGGAGAATGCCTTGAATCTATTCGCAGTACATGTCAGCTGAAGACGACATGTATACGAGCATTGTGCACGTACGCCATCCCTGGTGAATAGGGTAAGTGTTCGCTCTACTTGTCGGTGGTGGTCGGTGCTGCTCTATTTGGTCACAACTTTAATCCATCACGGCCTTCAAGCAACGAACATTGTACGTACCTGCACGTGGCTGCACGGGCTCAGATCTGTAATTGTTACTAGTCGTTCGCGGGACGTCTTCTAACACAAAGATCAGGAATATGGACATCCATGGCAATATCCGCACGAACGATGTACGTCTGGAAGAGCTTTGGGTGGTTTGAGTATGGATTTCAGAGGTGCTAAATATGTGTCATCATCAGCGTCTGCGTATCGACGGAGTACAATCGGCCCTCCATACCTTGATTGGCGCTGCTCGACATCGACACCGTTCTCACCCTGGAGGCCTGCTCTGTTACGGAATCTCTTCGAGGCCTTACTGGTGCAGGTGTCATCGATCGCCTATCGACATTCGGATGGGTGGTTCTTGACCCCCTCGCCTGCGATACTGGGTGCCCTCGAACACTGTCATCGGGTAGTGATATGCTACCCATCTTTGGCGTGGCTGGTATCTCGTTAGAATGTCGTCCAGACTTGTTGAACCACATACGGTCGTTGCAAGAAGGTGATAAAAAATACAAAGGAAAAGAGGGTTATCGTAAACGTTCTCGAAGGCGTCGACACTCCTTCCAGCTTGGGAGGGGGAGAGATAGGCTGCAAGGTACGAGGGATTGTACTTGAGCACTTTGGATCACTGCATGGAGTGGGACAACAGTTACCTGGTCGTGACCGGGCGGTTTTTGACTACCAGCCGTAAGGAAACCCTCGGGGTCTCCACAATCAAGCTTCAAGCAACTTTATGTGCCGAAGGTAGACGACAAGGCCTGTCGAACACGAGGTGATCGCATGGGCATTGGCGGATTCACCTTCCTGAAATCTCTCACGTGATCGGAATATACCAAAGACTTTCGGATTCTCAGTCCACCCGCGAGTCCCCAATCTTATTGGCCTTGATATACACTAATAACATGTCGGAAAGGATACAGATTTGACATCATGATACTAAAACTCAAGGATGAGAGACCATTTTGACCTTTGGATGATTACGGAAGACACCGATCTCGCCTGCAATGCTCCTGCGATGACATACTCTGTAGTCTCACGGGTACAACACGAGCGCTTAACGGCTGGTAGTGGCGTGTTATGTGCAGCGTGAGACATTGCTGTTGCCTTTGGATTGTGCCACTCCTCGTTTGTTCGTCCTCATGTCGACTACCCATCCACGTTTCGGGTATGTAGCGATCCCTGCCAACCTTAGAAGTCGCTATGAAGGGTACAGGGATCTCTCGCACATTCTCCGGAATCACACCATAGGAAACTTTACTCCAAGGATCGAGAAGTGGCACGGCCGTCTAGGGTCCCCACAAGACATAATACTAGGCAAGAGAAGAAGTGCTGATCGAGCACAGTCAAACTCGTATGTCTTCCTCTTCCCGTCACCTTATCATGACCATCAGGATTCATTGACTAGCAGGACTTCAGAAAAAACGACGTCCTTCCGAATCGGAATGATCAGCGGACCGCTACGGCACGTATTGGCGTCGAATTCGCGACTTACACTGAAAGTTACATGCCGCGGTACAAGTTACTTCCCTCCTGTGGGCTCGGAGGCTGAATGTGACAGCGATGAATCTCACTCCAGCCTTACTGGACGTGCGAAGGTCGATCGGACTCTCCACATCTAGATGGAACCATGGATCTAGGTCTTCGTTGATACCCACTGCTTACCCCGGATCCTACGTGGGGAGCACCTTCATTTCGGCTACGAAGGATCTGACAGGGATCAGGATCATTGATTGTGGCAGAAGCTTCTAGAACAGAAAGCAAAGCACGGCAATGGTGTCCGACCTGGATTCTATAAACACAATCTGTATGTGTTCCAAGGTTCTTCAAGTTTGTTCTCCTTGAATCCAAACGAAGTGCACATAGGCTCTTGCGGAGATTCTTTTGGGGTACCGGGCGTATACTTAGTCCCCAAGTATTTTTTGAAGTATCGCACTAGGAACCAGAAAACGATGGCGCCAAATCACTGGCGACAATTACCCAAGACACACGACACCGGAAGTACTCAGTGCCTCAAGGCTGATCTCTAGTTGACTAACTCAAGGCTGGCAGTGGATTCCAATGGTCGACATGGGGGTATCAACAAGGAGGCAGGCACGAGTCGTGTGAACTTGTGATATGTATACCTACCTTGCATCACCTCGAGCCAGTGGAATTCCGATACCGGAAGTGCAGAATGCCAGTGTTCTCCCGTGACAACATAGGTATTAGTTCCGAGGTACCGTAAGGGTTTGACGCACCCTTCTGTCCGGGATAAGGTTGAGTTTGAATAAACCGGAGCGACTCGGAGCTGGAGGAAGACTCAAGAGGAAGACAGAATTCAGAGTGGCAGAGGGCCAGCATTTATGACATGCTCCTAGTGATATCGGTTTCCCCGGCACTTTGAAAGTCTGGATGAGGACGAAACAGGCGCTCCCGGGCCTTGGTTACCCAAGCGCGTCAACTACTGCAGTGTCCAGCGAATTCGAGCCTCTCGATAAGAAGTTCTTCAACTTTCCCGAATTCGACGATAAAAGAGCCTCTGTTCTATACCCTTCAAAACGCTCAACAACCTACGAGATCAGGAAGGACATACAGTGTCTCATTTAGAGATGATGTGCCAAGCTGGGACCTACATGGGTTCGAGTTTTACGGTGAATCGTCATTCACCAAGTTGGGTGAGTCGGATTGGGGTGGATTGGGGATCTTCAAAAACGAGCCATCCAACTCCCAACGGTCAGAAAAATCGGAAATTCAGATATCAGTGATATGTGAGCTATCCATTCGTAGAGTTACATCTAGCACCCGGTGGAATCGTTTTACAAGACCATGTACCTGCTTCAGAATCAAAGTCGCAAGCTCGTCCAGCGCCCCTGTCCGGGAATGTGGTAAAGGCGATTACCTAAGCACCCTGAAAGCGAAACCGGAGTTTCAAAAAAAGTTTATTTGCTCACTGTCCTCAACGACGACGAGACCTGCAAGATGGTCACTCACGCCTTATTCGAGTCGGCCTCTGGCTATGCCGTCTTCGAAGTCAACTTGGTCGAGGACATTGGGGCACACACCGAAGCCGCCCAAGCTTCAATCCAGGACCTAGCAAAATTTGGGAAGATGGTGACATTAATGAGCTTTTCGCCCTTCAAAAATGCTGCTCATGCATTGGAGAATATCAATGATGTGTCCGAGGGTGAGTCGTTTTTCAAACCTTTGGATTGCCCTGTTTACGACGTGCTCCAGGAATCTGCAACGACCATCTGAAAACTCTTCTTGAGTTGAACCTGTCGAAACCATCGAAAAAATCTTCGGTCGTCCTTGCTGTCGTCGACAGCACGCTTGCCAATGGCATTAAAGATGCTACGGGCATCCAGTGCGACGCAACAGACAAAGCGCAAGAGATTGTCCGGGGTATCCGTCTACACGCTACCAAGCTTCTCAAGGGCATCCAATCCGACGACCTCAAGCAGGCTCAACTCGGCCTGGGTCACTCCTACTCCCGTGCCAAGCTAAAGTTCAACGTGAACAGAATAGACAACATGATCATCCAAGCTATCGCGCTCCTTGACCAGCTCGACAAGGATGTCAATCTTTTCTCCATGCGTATACGCGAGTGGTACGGGTATCACTTCCCAGAACTCGTCCGTTTTGTGCCAGATAACCACCAGTACGCCCGCGTCGCACAGTTAATTGGCGACAAGGATACCCTTACAGAGGACAAACTTCCTGAACTGGAAATAATCCTCGAAGATAACGCTACCCTCGCCCAAAATATCCTCGACGCCGCCCGCAACTCCATGGGCTCATCACTATCCGAAATCGACATGTTGAACATCTCCGCGTTCTCAGCACGTGTGATATCCATCGCTGAATACCGGAAATCGCTCATTTCGTATCTGTCGGAGAAGATGAACCAGGTTGCGCCGAGTCTGACTGCTCTTCTCGGGGAGAGGATCAGTGCCAGACTTATCAGTCATGCGGGTAGCTTGACAAATCTAAGCAAGTACCCTGCCAGCACAGTGCAGATCCTGGGTGCGGAGAAAGCCTTGTTTAGGGCGTTGAAGACCAAGGGGAACACTCCCAAGGTACGCTCACCGACGGCATTCATACGCATGGGCAGTAAACTGACTTTTTTCTTCTTCTCTTCAGTATGGTCTCATCTACCACTCAACATTCATCGGTCGTGCGGGTCCCAAGCACAAGGGACGTATTTCACGTTTTTTGGCGAACAAGTGTTCGATTGCATCGCGGATAGATTGCTATTCCGGTATGTCTTCACTCCACCTCTTGTAAATGGCCTTGCCTATCTTTATTTTTCTCAGACAAGCCCACACCAAAATTCGGCGAGGCCCTACGCGCCCAAGTCGAAGAGCGTCTCGCCTTCTTCGAAACTGGTGCTCCACCAGCGAAAAACGCTGATGCCATCCGCAAAGTCCTCGACGACCTGGCGCTGGAGGACGACGACGATGAGATGGACGTCGACGCCCCCATAACTACCCTCGAGCCAACACCGAAGAAGGAGAAGAAGAAGAAGCGGAAGAGCGAGGCGATGGACGTCGATGGGGACGATGAGGAGCCTTCATCGAAGAAGGTGAAACTCTCGAAGGAGGAGAAGAAGGCCTTGAAGAAGGCGAAGAAAGCCCAGGCCAAGGAGGAGGGCGCTGACGAAGAGGTGAGTTATAGGCCTTTCTTGTCACCAGATGCGTTACTGATGGTGTCTGCTCTTGTGAAGGACGGAGACAAGAAGAAGAAGGAGAAGAAGGAGAAAAAGGAGAAAAAGAAGACTAAAGAGTGATCACACTCTCCCGACTTCATCTTTCGTCCTTGCTCTGTTTATCTCATTCCACTTCTGTATCTTATCTCTTTGGTATTCTCGCTGGCGACTCGCTGACGATTCATGACGACGAGAGCGTAGTCCGTTTTTGTGCTGTTGTTTTAATTTAGGACGGCATTTTCACGTCATTTGTGAAGACAATATTGGATCATGCAGCCAGCGTCATATGATACAGCGTAGCGAGTGACGGTAGGGTTCAAGCGCTGGCATCATGGTT